>JAQGBT010004391.1:0-16667 GCA_034698585.1 Disparrhopalites patrizii
ACAAACCGAGAGAATAAAGGGAAACACTCTGTCAGACCATATGGTATATCGGAGTATAAACCCCAGGTTTAATTTTTAAAAAATATGTCAAATTGTGTCACATAATATCCGGTTTCCTTCCTGATAAAACTATTCGTAGGCCTCTACAATTGCTCAGAAGTGGGAAGGCAGCAGGAAGGTTTTGAATGGAATTAAATCTGAAACAATTGCTTCCACCCCGAACTGACCATAGTTAGATTTTGCTTTGGGTGTAGGTTAGCTTTAGGTATAGTAATAGTAGATAGTAGGTACAGTAATGTTAGATGTGAGCCTCGTAATTTCCTTTGAATTTCTGTAAATGACCACCCACACCATATCATTATTTGGTCCTGCTGGAGCACAATCATCATAAAAAGTCATTTTGTGATCTCGTGATTGTTCGTCTGCCTCTTCGTCCACGTCCATTGGCTTGACGTAAGAAGAAGAATCTCGTAAAAGCCATGTTCACTTCAAAAAATGTGGCATTCATTGGGCATTTCCTTTTTTTACGCTCACTTTCAATCACTTTCAATTGGACCGAAATAACAAGTTTTGCTCTCACAATATATTTTTATTTTTGTTTCTCCTCTTCTACTAAAAACTTTTACTCGGTGTCACTCCTTCATGGCTTGTGAGGAACTTTCTTTATTTTTGTCCTCAGACAATCATATTTATGTATGTATTAGATACGCGTACTTGTGGGTGTAATGCCAAAAAGCCCTGTAGATCTATTCTCGCTTTCAATTAATATTTTGAATCACTAAAAATCTTGGAAAGAAGGGAGAAATATGCACATACATAGATACATACATATGTATATTATACTCGTTTCTGATGCAAAACTCATTCGTCAAAATTAAATGGGAAATGTGAGAATGGATCCGCTAATAAACGGAAATTTGGTCATTATTTGTCTTCCAGTTCTAATAAAAGGGAAACACATTTTTGGTATGAATAAGTAATTGTGTGAGCACGAATTACATGCTATGATTGAGTCTCACATCGCCCACCTGCTTCAACACGATCACAACCCAAACTTTATTAATTTCCTTCCGTATCTCTTTTTTTTTAAGGTAAAAATTAAAAATATTCCTTCCTTTTATTCACTATTTTACAGAAGAATTGTCCCGGAAAATATTCTTGCATCTTTTACTCCACCGCAGTTTCAACTCTTCAAATCTTCCCGTTGGAAATGTTTTACCTAAAAGTTCATCTGTCTATGTATAAATTTCATCTGTGTATAAATGGAGGGGGAAAAGTGCATGGCGTCAAAGCTGGCCTTGTTTCACAGGAGCTAAATTGTCCCATAAACATTATCTCCATTATTGCAGCAGAAGGGCAGAGATTTGAGTCGGGGATCTGCTTCCCTTTCATCACCTCCCCCCATATGACTCCATGGTAAAGGGTGACTAAGGGGCGGTGTGGACATCACAACAATCAAATATGTTCGCAATGATTGCAAAGTGTAAAATGGGATTTACTTTTGTTTTTTTCTTTTCACACTTGTTTTCCCATTGTTATCCTCACCCGCTCATCTTGAAAGGTGGAGAGGAAAAAGCATTGGCTATTATTTAGGGAGTCAAATTGAACGTGCGCCATTTCCGATGATGATAAATGCTTTTTATGAGAAGATTGTGGAGAGAACCTTTAGTTGTTCTTCAGTAATTACATGGCTGATTGGCTTTTACAATGGGAAGGGATGCAATCTCTTGGTCAATCTCTTCTCTCTTTTTCTCTCACATTTCTCTCTTCCCTATCATTTTTCTCTTTCCTCTCTCATTTCCCTCAGTTATCCCTTTCTCCCTCTTTTCCCTCTCATTTTCGTCTCTTTCCAATTGAATTGTGAGGACTTGCTCTGTCTCCTCCGTAAAGCCCGTGAGTGATGAGGTGTGTCAGAAGACACACGAGCTTCTTCTTGTCATTATTACAGGTGTGTGTACATGGAAAAGTTCTCCCTTTAATCACAATCTATTCTTCCCCATGTTGTTTTTCATCCCTAATCTTTGAAGGGGAGGAACGAGGAAATTAGGGAAAAGAGGATATGAGATGTGTTGATTTCTTTCCACAGAAAAAAAAAGCATTTCCAATCCGTCTCCCTTTTTTGATTTGGAATGACGAAAGAGTTGCATCACTGGCAACTGGGAACTGGCAATGGACCAAAAGAGGTGCTCTATGCCCACTTTTGCCTACGGATGTGTAAATGTCTTTTTTTTTTCGTAAAAGACCTCTGTGCCTGAGCTCAGGTGTTTCCCTCTGGTCCTTTTTCTTCCCTGTCAGCTGAACAAGCCTTTTAATCATGTAGCCAGGAGCCTTCTAGAGGAGCTTGATTGAATATTCACTAGTTTACAAGGATTTTTTCTTGTTATTCTTGAGGCAAATTATGGCTCCGTTGTTATCTGTGTGCCTTTGCCCTTTTGTCTGGCTTCCTTTACATTTCCCTTTTGAATTCCGGAATTTGTTGCAGAGAATGCTTTCTTTTCCGGTTGCGTAGTTTGGCAATAAAATACTCACAATAGAAATAAAATAAATGACAGCCCAGTAAAGTTCCTCTTATTTCCCGCTTGTGCAATATTTGCTGGTTAAGAAAGGAAAATGAGTCTCTGGGTTCCCTTTGAAATCCATTGAGATGGATTTTGTTTCTCAATCACAGGGGCATGAGCATAGGGAGAGACCAATTAGGATTCCTTTTTTATTATTGAATTATTAATCATATCCCCTAAAAATTTGGACATTTCCGACAAATTAAAGTCAGTGGAATATTATGGTGGTGGGTCCCATAAAAAATCGTGTGCTTGAACGTCAGCAGGAGGTAGATGAGAAAATAATAAAAGTCCCGATCCTTGTAGCCATTTGTAGAGAATAAAATAATAGATTAAGACGGATGTAAAAAAGGAAAAAAATTCGTGCCTTCACAACTCAATCGCTTAACTTGGAGGATTAATAGAAGGGGGATAATAAACGTGGAGCACGAGAATGGCCATCTTTCCCCTTTATCAAGAGAAAGGATTCGAGATTTATGGAAACATTCATTTCCCCCGTCGTTTTCTGTTCATCCTCTCTCTCTCTCTCTCTCTCTCTCTTGTATAAATCTTCCTACTCTTGGAGGAATTGTTAAGCCTTTGAATCACCATAAAATGATTTTTGAACGCAAAATTGAGCATGCCTTTTGAATGCACATCCGTAGAAGTGAGACAAGTCATGAATCTCTCTTGCATGCAAAATCCGAATCAGAAGAAAAAGAACGTTTTCCGTGTCATATAAAATCTACTACAGAAGCCCTGACTTTTAAATTGCTCTTAATGGAGGAAATGTGAAATTAAAACTGTTTTGGGGGGAGGAGGAAATAATTAATTGGGAGAAATTTGTTCATCTTCATGTGTCTGCCGCCCGCATCCAAAATCCTTGGAGTTTTCTCCATTTTTACTTTTCTTTTCAAGGAGAAATCTCTTGGGCAGTTTCTTTGTGTTGCCTTCCCAAAAGTGTTGAGCACTTGACTCAAATTCGATTTTTAATCTGTACAAAAAACACTTAGATCGCGATAATTGACATCAAATATAACGGCTATCATTTATCATGGAGTATGCATCCGTATTTATTTTGTTGGTGTCGATTGCAGTGGATATCACGCTCAATAAAAACTCCCCGCCAATAAATCTTGCGTCTCTTTAACCTACTTCAGACTCGCCCCGTCCTCGATCAATATCTTTATTTGTGGATGTAATTTACGGTTTTAATCTGTGTACGTGAATTTGGTGAAAATACTTCTTTGCTCCAATAAATGTCACTTCTTAAGATGAATTCTTGTTGCTTATTTTGTTGGTTAATAAAATTTAAAAAAGAAGTGTCCCAATATGATTGAAGCTACCTTAGCATTTATAGCAAATATTTTTGTAAATACCTAAATTTAATTATTATGCAGTATGTATAATTTGAAAAATTGGCAAGAAAAACTGTAGCCGATATTTTTGAAGGTGTAAAAAATAAAAGCTGTAATAAGCAATACGAGATTCAGTGGAAAATTCATATTGTGTACAAAAAGCATTCCTAATTTTCTGGTGACACTATAAATATTTTCCCAATTTGTTATACTCCGGATTTCTAATTTAAGTCTGACACGTAAACACCGAATGAACCAACAACATTTATTAATTAGCATAAAGGAAAAACTGAATATTTTGCATAAGAAAAGATGGGAAGTTCTCCCTCCTTCGCTCAAAGATGTTTTCTTGTTGTGGAGGAAGGGAATATTAGAGAATGCGACAGTCAATGACACGATGATAAAAACTAAGCAAAAAACTGTTTTTATATGGGAGGTAAAATCCCAGATAAAAATCCCGTAGGCAAAGTAATGTCTCTGAAGGCATTGAAGAGAGGCCGGTGAAGTTTAATGGCCGTTATATAGGAGCATTATAGGAGCGTTAATAAAAGCTGCAGAAAATGCTTTCTCGACGGCCGTTCTTGGACGATCAGGATTATCTTAACCCACGGATTTCCATGTGCAAAAGTGCCCTTTTTTGGCTCTTGTATACTTCTCGCACATATCAAAGCACTGCACAAATGCACTTTTCCCTCTCTCACAGCCTTTTCTTTTGATCTGATATGTTTTTATAATGCCTCCCAAGTGTCATCATGACTCGTTGTCATGCAAAATATGGAGCTTTCATGGGAAGTTGAAGTGCATATTATAATAATCACACTTTGGAAATTATGTGGAGGGGGAAAAAAGGGTGCACAAGAGCAGAAAATTATTTTCTGTGTGTGCTTCAATTTCAAGAATTTTTCGAGACCCGCAGCAAAGGAAAGTGAAAGCTGAGGGATGTTTTCCTCACATTTTGTCGATCTCACAAAGCCCCTTGTGTTGTTATGGTGCTCAACAAACCGGGCATTTTTTATTCAAAAGTTGAACAATTCATTTGGAAATTCCGCACACGTTTCGCAGTTTTTAAGGGATTTTTACTTTCATTGTCAGCGCACAAGTATAAACAGATTTTTCCACAAAAACTGTAAAAAGAAAATTGCAAAACAAAAAATTCGTTGTTTTTTTTCAAGTTTGTAAAGAAATTTAATTGCGAAATCTCCCGAAAATGAGCCAAGAAATTAAAAAAAAGAAAAAGAGAGAAGCCAGGGGATTCCCATTAATTACGACGGCCGCCATAAGAAATTAAGGTGCATTTAAAGGACTCCGTCGAGATTAATGACATTAAAAGACAAAGAGAAACGGAGGTGGCAAAAGAAAATCAGAGATAAACAAATCGGCCGTGGAAGGCGTGCGGTGTAAAAAAGAATTATTATTATGTAGTTTTCCTCCTTTTCAAAAGGGAGAATGAAATAATGAAGAAAATTTAAAAAAAAAACAAGAATAATAATAAGAAAATGGAAGTGCACAAGTAGAGACTAATATTCATATTTTCTTTTGCATAATTACCTTCTGTATTGACAATGCCGGGGAAGGCTCATGAGGTGTTGTGAGTTATTGTTGTGAGCAAAAACAAAGGGAAAAGACAACAATCATAATAATGTAACGGCACCAGATTTAATTAGTCATTTCCTCACCCTTTCTCGTTCTTTCCCTAGACAAAAGGACCAGTTTTTAACGTTTTGCTTGTTCTCCTTTTTTTCTCTTTCAAGTACTAGCTGAGAGCGAGAGAGAGAGAAAATGCTTGGCTTCGGTCGTGCTATTGATTTCTATCGATACATCAACAAAAGCAAATTGAGAATGCTAGTAGCAGCGTCCTATTTATTAGTAATATCTTCTCTACGGATCTACTACTAAGTAGGTAAATTCTGTATTAATTTCCATTCAGTTATAGTTTTTTTCTGATTACCAAAATATAATGGTAGAAAATAGCCGCAAATAATCACCACTTTCACATTCAAACACAAAGCAAGGAAATTAGATCGTTTTCTGCACGATCAAACCATTGGCGGAAATCCATTAATGTTATGTCATTTCCGGTGCGTTTTCCCAAATAATTATAATTATTCTGAATACTCTTTCGTCATCTTCTTCTATTTTTTTGATCTTACGATTAGCAAAGAGCAGAAAAGTCATGTCTTTCTTCTTCTCCAGCCTATTTTCAATAAATATTCCATCCGTGTTTCAAATGGAGCTTCAAGTTTGCAGTGAAATGCAGTTTTAAAATTTTTGCGGTTCCTTAACGCCGCGCAAATGTTTTTGTGATGGCATAAAAATTGCGTTTTGAACAGTTTTGATGCCGGCACGAAAATGATAATCGGAAAAATTTCGTTTAAGATCATTTCAAATTGGTTTTAGACTAATTGTAAGAACAATTGTTACAAAAAAATTAAGCATAAAAAACATTAAAAACTGAATTCGGAAAAATTAAACATAAAAGGCACAATTCCGAAAAATTTGGGTACAATAGCAAATTTTCAACAAATTCTGTAAAAAAGTAATTTTGTACAAGAATACGCATAAAATTGGTGTAATTTCTTAATTTTGAGCTAAAAAGCATGTTTTTTAAATCTATCTAAAACTAGCTTAAACTGATAAAAAGACTGATAAAAAACAAAAAGTGTAATTTCTACTGAAAAAAAAAACATAATTATTTGATAAATAGCCGAATTATTCGAAGCATAAAAGCGCCTAATTTTTGTCAGTAAAAGCATAATTTTGTAGCAATAAAAAGCATTCGTTGAAATTGGTATTTTTCTAATGGTAAAAGTCTCAATGTTTTTGTTGTTTTTAATGTGAAGTAAAATTGCATTGAAAGGCAGTAATGATCGGATCTGATATTTTGTGCATTTTTAACTCAACAATGGTGAGCCGAAAGAAGTGACGCAAAGGAAGCGCCGCCCATTCACACGCTCTTTTAATCGGACGTTGCACATTGACAAAAACGTCTCCGTTGCCATTGTTGGAATAAACAAAATAAACAGCTCTTTTAAATGTTTCCACACGCGCTCATTCAATTTCCCTTCAACGGGAAGATTTACCCTTTCATTAAAGTTTCGTGTGTGTTTATTTATCTTTTGCCTGAATACAAATAAACTTTTCCCTTTTTTCCATCCCCTGCAAAAGATGTTCCTTTTTGCTTCTCGGAATAAAGGCGCATTCTCTAACAGATTTCCGAAAGGAAAATCGTGAGAAAAAAATATGAATGAACGTCGTGGTCGCTTCCTCATATTGAACCTCTTTTAACACGTGGAGCTCATACATAATTCAATTATTTATATTTTACTGCAATTTAATATTATGTATTAACTTGGCTCTCGCACCACCTGGAGGAAAGGGTGAGGGGAGGGAAATTATAAATTACACAATATTTATATAATTAAACTGAAAAAAGCGCGAGAGTGAACAAAATGTGGGAGTCATTAGTGTGATTAGATGATCAAGTTTTTTTTCTACATTTAATCAAATAAATGAAACGCTTCCATAATGCCCCCTCTCGTCACCCTTTTAAGGAGGCATACACAGATATAATAGCCAATAATAACCCTTGTTATGCCTTCAAATTAAACACAAATAAGCTTTCGCTACTTAAGAACAATGAATGCAGGAGAAAAAGTGACTTCCTCCAATTCTTCCTTTTTCTCTCTCCATTATTTCCATAAGCCCTTTTGCTGTCAATTGCTTTTTGTTCGGAAAAAAAACCTTTTGAAAACACGATTTTTCTTTCTCTGAGCAAGGAGGAGATTGAAGAAGTCCAACGGCTGGGAATTCTTCTCCCAATGCTCACGATCCAAATGCATCGTGAGTCCCAAAGCCGTAATTTCCCATTCTCCCACTGCATAACACTGTGATTGTGCGCGGATAAACATCTCCCAATAAAAACCTTACAGTTTCTCTTTTTTTTCTCACTTATGCATTCAATATTATTATTACGTGCTCTCCACTTTTTTCGGCAGATATTCCTTTCCAACAAACTTGAACTCGTGGAAAAAAGGGGGAAATCATGTAATAGTAATAACGGCAATAATAAAGAACAAACCATGGTGAACATCATCACACATTCACACAGAACATACATAACATTTGGAAAAGAGTAAACACAATTTTCGAAGGTGATGAGCATATTAAATATGTACGAGCTCAATTACTCTGGTCTCATTTTTTTCTCTCTCTTTCCACCAAAAGGTTATGACACCTCCGGTGTTAACAGACTTGAGTGCAGTAACAATCGATTTGCCATGGAAAATCTCCAAGTCTTGTATAACTTCAAAAAATTTGGGGAGTGAATAAAGTGGCAGGAGGACTGCAGTGAGACAAAGATGAGCAAAAAAGGAGGGACAATCGAAGTGGCAGAACAGACAAGAGGGGAGACTGAGGAAAACAAGCGAGAGAAGAGACGGAACTAGAGGAGAAAAGAAAATAGAAAAGAACAAGACGCGAGAAAAAAGGAAAAAAGAATGGCGAAAAAGAAGAGAGAAAACTAGACGGAAAAAATAGAAAAGAAAACTAGAGGAAAAAATAGAAAAGAAAACTAGAGGAAAAAATAGAAAAGAAAACTAGAGGAAAAAATAGAAAAGAAAACGAGAGGAAAAATAGAAGAGAAAACTAGAGGAAAAAATAGAAGAGAAAAGTAGAGGAAAAAATAGAAGAGAAAACTAGAGGGAAAAATAGAAGAGAAAACTAGAGGGAAAAATAGAAGAGAAAACTAGAGGGAAAAATAGAAGAGAAAAGTAGAGGAAAAAATAGAGGGATAAAACAGAAAAGTGAAGAGAAAGAGAAGAGAAAAAGAGTGAAGTAGACAGAGAGCCGGACAGCAATTCTAGAGAGTTCAAAGACTTGACATTTTACCTTGAGAGGATTACGCAAGCCTTTAGGGCTTACTCCACTCCAAATGCATACAGGATTTATAGACCTGAATTTTCGTAAAAATCCAAAATTTCACCATTCTTACAATGTTCCTTCAAAAACCTATGAATAACCTCTTGAGACCTATAAAAAGTGCCGCAAAAAGTAGTTGAAGGCGCAGAAAGAATAGAGTCATCTTTACCGCAATTACCCCCGAGGAGCGTTGCGGAGGGACAAGCGGACAAGCGTAATAATATCATCAATCGAGGATGAAGCGATAAATATGTGTCCGTGTCATGAGTGAGGAATAGACTCTCTTATTACATGTTATTAAATCCAGTCTGGCCCCTTTGAGTGTTAAAAGGCTTAGGGAAACCCAGGGCTGCTGTAACCTAATTAAGCCTTGCTACTATCTAAACCAATAGTGGGCTAGGTCTGCCTCGGAGCAAGTCTTTTGCAAGCTCTTGCCACAGTTTGTCTTGGGCAGATTTATTCCTTCTTGGTATATAAACATCAACTTTCCTCTCTATAATTAATGCTCACAAAATGGGGGATTGAGAGAGAATCATCGAGGAGACGGAGACCCACCAAAAATTACATAAGATTAACAAGGGGAAGAGAAGAGGATGAAGCAATTTTTTTCCACACATTTTGATCCATCCTCAACCCCTTGATAATTGAATGACCTTGGCTCTTCTCCTATCATCTCTTGTCCTCACCTCAAAAAAAAAGGTAGAATCCTGATGAAATCTAATAATAATTGCATGGGAGATTTTAATAGTACAATCCAACTAAATGAGTATAATTGACGGGGAAAAACGCATCGATCCCTCTTTGTTGCATTCTCACTGAATAATTATGGGGGGAAACGTCGTGGAAATGATTAATCTTTCTCTGGAGGACTCAGAGACATTAAGAAAAAAAATAAACAACAAATTAATGCAATTATTCCGGCATACATTTATTATTTTTTGGGATGTAAATAATTTGGAGGTGGCATCTTCGGCCTTTACCTTCGCGGTGCACATAATACAAAATGAAATAATAATGACAAACAATAAGACGATCTCATGGAAATGACACCCACCAAGGAATTATTGTTGTGGCCAAATGCATTAACTGAGAGAGAGAGAAAAGTCTTTTTTTGGGGGGAAATCCTAATAAGCCATCTCTAATGCAAGATTGACGCTTCTCAATGTACAAAAAACAACAAAAGCTGCATTTTTGCGATTTTCAGCTATTCCTGCAGTTAGTATGAAGCAGGATTTAAACATTCTGGAAAGAATTACCTTTGAAGGTCCTAATGGTTATTGTAGTCTTATATAAATTAACTTTTGCCATTTTTTGCATTAAATTTTCCGTTGGAATTGAAAGTATAATGACTAATGACGCAATGAGGCATAACCCGGACTTCTTTACAGAGAACTATGTCCTTGCACTTATCCCATATTCTACATGGAATGATCTCGCAATTTATTTCCGACTATCACATGGCCCGAGCCATCAAAAAAATAAGGCCAATACAAAAGCCATGTAGTATGCACCATGCTACATCTTTAAGCATAGTTTTAATTACATGAATTGACTAATAAAGGGATTTGCTTACCACAGAATGTGACATGGCGGCCACGAGAACTCCAAGGAATGAGAGCACCAAAATTCGGTTGTACATTTTGAAAATTAAAATAAAACAAAATTAATTGTAATTAAATTCCTTCTGTGAAAGGAGAAGCCTGGATTGTTCCAAAATCTCCTCCGGAGTCCAAAGTATCCAGCAGCGGAGAGTAACTTGAAATTGCACAAACGAAATTATGTCGAGTTTTTTTTTTTTTTTACAAGTGGAAAGACTTATAAAAATGTTGAAAAAGGAAAGCGGAAAGGGTTTATAGAGAGACAAGAGACGAAGGAAGGGAGGCTTTTAGACTGAAGGAGAGAATTGGAGGAAGATTTGAAGAAGGTCTCTGTGGGGCGAAGACAAAGGGCGAAAAAGGCTGAGGAGGGGAGCTGAGGTCTCTTTTTATACTTGGCCGGAAGTCTCATCCAAGTCAGTTCTGACGCGGAGCTCTTTCCCCATCACGGAGGCTTCCCTCTCCCACCTGTTTACTGATTATTGTTATTAGTATCATTTTAAATCCCTTCGCCAACAATCCTTCATGTTCCCCCCAAGCTGAAGCAACTCACACGTACAACCCTTTCTTTCTCCTCCTTGACCATAAACAAAGCCTGGCTCAAAAAGTCTACAGTGATATAAGGAATGCATGCACATTGATGGATCTACATAGGAGAGATTTTTCGTGAAAAAGAGGGGAAATCGCCTCCTTCTCCGCCTCGTAACGTGTTCGTTGAAGAGACAAAGGCTTGATTGATTCTAAAAGGCCTGTCCCTCAATGGACGTACGAATGTACAGTATGAGTCAGGTGCAACGCGAGGGGCTTTATGACTTACACCAACACATAAAGCTTTGGTTTCAGCAACAACAGAAAGATGTACAGTGCACAGCAGCGATCGAAACAGCCAATAGATTTCAAACTTTCCGAATTGCAATTGCTCTAATTTCTGCGTGAAGAACTGAGGAAAATTAAATGCGCCGTTTGCTCATTTTTTCAAGGAAGTAATTTTATTTAATCCAAGTCTGAAGCTTCCACCAAGACACTACTCAAAAATTAAATTGATTATTATTTCCCAATGAGATCAAATAGAGAAATTTTGATGCGCTTAGATTATAACACGTTTTCTAAAATTTGAACCATCGCAATTTGGAAAGGCTTACGGGAAGTGGTGCATATTACGTCGTCAATGTTTTCGAAATTTATGACTTAAGTGTCATCTATTCTCATATTTATCAAAACTGACTCATGGTCCAAGAATGATGACAATCGTACGGAAAATACATAAACTATTCTGTCCTCATCAGCCATCTAACTTTTAATGTGGAGAATATTTGTATAATTGAATATGGAGATGCAAAGCAGAGAATATGCATAGAAATACATTATCTACGTGATTGCATATTTTGCATGTATGAAATGTCACACAACTGTCAATTCCTCGCGAAAATATTTCCGTATTATGAAAATGCAAATGTACTCGGAGTTACATCTCTCAACTCAGTCCAAAACCAAGTTCACTTACTAGTTTGTGCCTTGTTGAAGTCAATTTGCATCCTTGGGTATATATAGAACCTTCTTCGCTTTCCGATCCCACCAAATGCTACAGAATACAGTTTTACAATATAAAGAAAGGGTACAATTTTGTTAGCTCTAAGGTTTAGTGACCACAGGGTTAGACATTTTCCTTTTTTTTTCAAATCTCTGCAAATTAGATTCCTGGTTTAGCGTACGGAGTTATGGTTTTAAGTTTTGACACAGAATGTGAAACAAATGAGCGAGATACCGATTGCATGCACCTCACAGTGTCCAAGCTTCTCCATTTACGCGACATGAAATCTTAAAATTTTTCAAAGGAACCAGCAAAATAGGCATTTTTTATTACCAGAAATCTCATAATTTTTTGCAATGACGGTCATTTCTTCTTGAAGTGGTAAGTGGTCCACTGTGGTAGTGTCAGAAAATCCTCTGTGGACTGTTGAATATAGATGACGTAATATTGACCCACTCCGTAAAGACTTGAGGCTTTAAATGGCTACTTCAGGACTTTCCACCAATATCCTGCTTGGAAACAGAGATATGTAGTTACAACGGATTGCCTTTTAACTGAATCATACGGTATGCATGTACGCTCATAATGTATACAAATACGCTTTTTAATAATTGGAGGGTCAGAAAAATGATCGCTATACATATGTATATGCACGCATGGCTTCATCATTTTATTGATGAAAATCTACGTTTTTTGAACATATTTTTAGGCGCGGGAGCATCCTCCTATATGAGAGCAAGTGCAGATGCATGTGGACAGTTTATATGCACAGATGTATCAGACAGAACCAATGTGTATATAACATACACGATATGTAATACATAGAGTGTATGTGCAAGTTCTATATTTAACATTTACATGTATTACTATTATACAAGGTTCCATATGTACGTACAGAATTGCAATGATAATTACATTACAGGTGCACATTTCTTTGCCCATTTTACACCCTGCCAAATGCGTGTTCTCTCTCTCTCTCTCTCTTTCTCTCTCTCTCTCTCTCTCTCTCTCTGTATTTCTTCTTTTGGCGTAACAATCAAATAAGTCGTGACAAGCGTCTTCCTTTCTGCAATCTCTTCATTACAATATCTAGAATAAATGGGAGATTGATGCACCCATGTCTCACAATATTGCAAGAAAAGAAAACATTTTTTTGTCATTTTTGGCTATTTGTTCTTTTTCCGATGTAAGTCCAAGTCGGGGAAACAGTTGCGAGATGCCCCTTTTGAGGGAGAACTTGCTCACAAATTAAATATATTCTAATAGACAAATATATTTATAAATGAATGTCTACCCACCCGCGAAATGTGCACGGATGGGATGAGCTACCCTTTGGACTCCAATAGTTTGCTAGCTAAATGCTTGTAAGCGCATTCGCATCCTCATTTGCATGTGCTCCAACTGCTATAAATAACGTGCCGCCGCCAATTTGGCAAATTAAGAGATTCCTTCGAATCGTTCAGTCATTAGTCATTAGTACTCTTCTTCGTCTGCAAAGGCTGGGGTTAAATAACGTGTACATCGCAAGCCGAAGAATTGTTGTGGATATTTACTTGCATGTGCATAAGAAGAAATTAGTATGAGTAAGGACACTAATTGGGATTTTGTCCGATCTTGTTTCTACATGTTTTTGGGGGGCTGACGTAATGAGAAGGATTTCTGCACATGGTAATTCCCTAGCAATTTGTTGATTTGCCCTGCTTTGCTTCAGTAAGGATGGAGATAATGGAGGATATTATGGGGACAACCAACGGTGTCTGAAAGTCTAGAGGAGCAGCCTTATTTTCGTGCTCACATCTTAATAAAAACAAAGGAAAAGGTGGAAATAGAGGAATTATATTGATGCAAGGGACGATGAGAAGGCTCAATGAGAGGATGAATCAATAACAAAAGTATTACCTGTCAATTCTCTGATATTTATTTGGTCACGGACTACACGCATACAAAACTTGGCATGGACGGGGAATTTTTTTAAAAATTGTTTTGATAATGTAAAAAGCGGGCCTTATGCAATAGTAATATTATTTCCATTTAATAAATCCTTCGCTTGCGATTTTGTTTGTCTGTCTTTCCATTCCTTTGCATGCATTTGTTTTCCTTTCTATTTCTCTCCTCTTTTCCCTTTTGGCCCTTTCCCTCATGTTTCTCTCCACATCTCTCTCTCTTCGTCTGTCACTTTTTATTGCAACATAAAAAGCTCGGCCTAATTAGCTAGAACTGAAGGGAGAAAAATCGGTGATTTACATTTGCAAACGTCCATTTATTCTAATGTGGACTGAATCAAAAGATGAAAAACTGAAAGTTTGTTACGGAAATTAATTGATTTTTAATCGCATCAAAGGTCGATAGACTCCTATTCAGATTGCTGATACAAAAGCATAACAGATGCAGTTATCTCTTTTTATTTGCTTTTTTTAGGTGTTGAATTACATAGAATTCCATAAAAGAGTGTTTCGAATTCCTTTTTTTTAATTTTCACCTAAATAATGCGACGAAGAGAGACCCCACAATAATTTTTTGTACAAGAAAATATTAATTTGAAATGATTTTTCTCTCAGCTGCAGAGACCCCCAGCTGAACTTCCCCCTGAAGGCTCAAGACATGTTATGACATTGTAAATTATCCACTCCACTAATTAACACAAAAGTTTCTAGACGAATTTTACAGGCAATTATTTATTTTACAAGAGGATTTTATTCCACCAGGCAGCCAAAGAGCCATTACTCTTTCGCCCTGCAAGTAATTATATTCCTCTTGCAACTGTTTTTTCCGTTATTTACAACGCCAAAGTGGAATTTTTTCCCATTGGAGAAAAGCAAGGATTGGAGGTGATTGGCGAAAGCCAAAGGAGCAGAAAGGCAAATGTTTATGTACATACATGTATTATTGTTTAGCAAAAAAAATACAGAGCGACGACGACGCATGGCAAAAGTAATGGATATTCTTTGATTTGTAAAAGAATTTATATTTATTCAAATGAAAAGTGTCACGTCCCACGGTGGTAGTGACATCATCTGTTATTTCCTCCAAAATCGTCTGTCAGGAAGAAGATAATAAATATAATTTGATGAAGAGCATTCGTTTACTCACAGCCACCACGCTCTTCATGACCTGCCCAGATAACGTGGAACGGAAAGATACTCGAAAATGCCTTTTTTTATGCGAAATAAATCGCAAACTAACAATTCATTCACGATATCAATGTTGCCAATTGGGCGAACACACTGAAAACATCCCGGAAGAATATTTTATCCACTCTCCAGTCAACTTTCTGTGCTATTTAAATTCATATTATCAAAATATATCAACTTTATATTTTTATTGCAGGACCAAATTAGAAGTGGTGAAAGAAGGAAATGGCTTGGTTGAAGAGAAAAGAAGGCATTTTAAAAGGGAGAACAAAACATTACGGTATCCACTATAAAAAGCCAAGAATGATTGCCTCAATGATTAATTACATAAAAGGGTTTGGAGGGAAGCAGAAACGAAAAAATATGCACTTCATGTTTTCCCCCTTGTAAATAAACACCAAAGCTTTTGTTTGTACATAATAATTTCTCCGTAAGCTGTAAAATGTTAATAATAACCGTTGAAAAGCCATACCATTGTTGTCTCATTAATTTAACCTCCAGCATATGTACTCCCATAAATACATGACTTCATTGTGAGGTTAATAATAATGCTCCCAATGATATGCACATACATCTGTATAGGAAAACGTCTTCATCATTTACGCAATACGGTGAGAGCAATTACAAGCCATGCAGGAGTTTCTCCTTATTGAATTATTAAACCGTGAAGTTGTTTCTCCAAGCAATTATATAATATTGACTACCGGCATTAAACGTTTAATTGCCGTCTTGGTGAGGTCGTAATTATGGTCTTTCTATTTCGTACACACGATGCTCTCTTCCTTGTTCAATGCTCAATCGACCATCCCCTCCCAATTCCTCCAAGCCAAGTGGCACAGAGGAAGCTTCCCAGCTCGTCAAAAAAAGAAGATGGGCGCTGGGGATTTCTTTTTGATCTCATTACTTAAGAAATGAACCTGGGAACAATTATCCTCCATTACTTCTAATTACGTATACATATATTTGCTGTTTTTTCTCGCACTTTGAATTCCTCTTAATTGCCAAGAATGCTCCTAGCAAGAGTGAGCCTTTGAGTATTTTGCAAGTAATGTTCCGCTGAAAAATGTGCGTTCTTTTTTTCCCGGGATAAAACCCGGCTGAAAGGCTGCTGTGCATTTCGCATGCCGGAAACGAAAATTTTGTGAAGGCTTTTGTGAATTTTGTGAAGGCACTTTTGGAAAAAATAGGTCGTCAAAATGTCGAAATACTTTTGAAAGAAATTGTTTTGGCAAAAATAAAACTTTGTGCAGCACAAAAAGGGATTTGATGGCATAATGCAATGGAGAGTTGCAATTCCTGAGCTCCTCCCTCCTTGTGTGTTTTGCATATTACAAAAAAATGTATTTTAAAGGAACACATGTAGCTTGCACTTGCTTTGAGCATGGATTCTATACAAATGCAATTTGATTAATAGCCAGAAGATGAGTAATGTGACAATAATAATGGTGGTTTTCACGTAAGCATTGAATTATTGAATAACACACAGGGTATTGTGGATTACACACAATTTTGCGGGATTACGGATTACGGATTATTCTTTTTTTATTTTTGGGATTACGGATTACACGTACACTTTACCGTAGCCACCGGATTACGGA
>JAQGBT010004392.1:0-16664 GCA_034698585.1 Disparrhopalites patrizii
GAAGGGCTCGGCCGGGATTTGAACCCGGGACCTCTCGCACCCTAAGCGAGAATCATACCCCTAGACCACCGAGCCATTGTTGGAGGGACGTCTCGAGGACGTAATTGACCATCTCCATCCCGCATTTTCCTCCCTTGTAGACATTAAAGAATTTGTGATATTACCAAACCAAACAGCGTGTATTGCCTTTGCCATAAACGCTTCATTTGCCTCCTCATATGTGTACACACTCAAATGTGGTCAACTTCCATAAAAGCACATTCTCTTGTCTTTTTTTCTCGGTTTTTGCAACATTTGCAAAATAATCCTCTCATCATCCTCTTTTAGTCCTTCTCAGAGTCTCTCTTTTTTCTCTCTCTCTCTCTCACTCTGTCTCTCTCATGGCCACTGGAGTCTAAGGGGGCTTTGAACTGGAAAAAAATTTACACAGGCTTTCCCCTCCGCCGGAGCTGTCGTCCATAAATAATCTCTTTCTGCCACTCTGCCTCTCGCCGTCTCTATCGAGTCTCGCCCTCTCTCCTCACTCTCTCTCTCTTTGGCTCGCTCGTCTCTCCTTTTATCTTAATCGCTTTAGCACTGACATTCCTTTTCTTTTGCCCTCATACATTGATTTGGAGGAGCTTGCCCAAGCACGAGCTTTAACATGAGTTTATCGCCTCTTTTATTTCTCATCCACATTTATACTCTTTATTTTTCTTTTTTTTTTTTTGCTTTATTTTTCACTTCGACATTTGCTGTGAATGAGATGTTCCTTTATGACGTGTACCAGTTTTTTTGGGGGGAGAATAAAAAAATCTTCTTCATTTCCTGGGAGTTTTGATAACTTTTTTATTTTGGGGAGGGAACTATTTTTTAAAGGGGGGTTGGGGTTGGGGGGGTTGGAGGGTTGGAGGGTTTTAATTAAAAGAAGGAAATGGGGTAGTTACACCAGAATAAACAGGGAGTCTTTCATCATAGGAATTATGCCAATAAAAAAGTTCCTACGGTGGCTCTTTGCTCGGTCCGCCGCTCTCCTTTGCCCATCTCGCTCTTCCGCTCTGTCTCTCTTTCCCTTCCGCTCTCTCTCTCTCTCTCTCTCTCTCTCTCTCTCTCTCTGTGTCTGTAATTCTGTCTGTAAATCCGCTGTATTATTTCAGTCTCTTTCACTTGCTTCACTTCATTTTGAGTGTATCTAACTCTAATTTCTCTCTTCTTCTATCTCATATATCCGCCTCCTCTTTTCCTCTTTTCTGTCTTCCCCATTCCTCTCCTTTTCATCTCCTTTTCTTGTCTCCATTTCGTCTCTATTTTCTCTCTGAATTTTTCTTCCTCGTTTTATTCCTTGCTGGATTTTTTATTTCTCTCACCTCTTCATTTCTCTTTCTCTCCTTTCCCGTAACAATATCTCTTTCATGTTTTGTATTGAAGTTCATTTTTCTCCTGCTTCATCTTTCTCACTATTATGTCTTCTCTCGCTTTCTATTTGGTCGTTTCTCTCATGCTCTTCTGCATTTTTTCTCTCTTATCTTTTCTCTCTCTTATTTTGCTTCTTTTCTCTCTCATTTATCTTCTCTCTCTCTCTTTTATTTGTTTTGTCTGTTTTCTCTCTCTCTCTCTCTTATTTGTTTTGTCTGTTTTCTCTCTCTCTCTTATTTGTTTTGTCTGTTTTCTCTCTCTCTCTTATTTGTTTTGTCTTTTCTCTCTCATTTCTCTTCTTCTCTCTCTCTCAAATTGTCTTGTCGTTTCTCTCTCTTTTATTCGCCTTGCTGTTTCTTTCTCGCTCATTCTTATTCGCTTTATCTCTTTTCTCTGCCTCTGTTAGTCGCCTTGTATTTTCTCGGTTCCTGTTATAGGCCTTCTCTTTCCTTTCTCTTTCTTTGTCGTCTTGCCTCTTCTCTCTCCTCTGCCTTTTCTCTCTTTTCTTCCCCCGGTTTTTTCTCTTTCTCCATCTATTATTTGCTTTGTATTTTCTTTCTCCCTCTCTCTGTATTCGTCCTTCGCCTGCTCTTTTTTTATCTTTCTCTTTTATTCGCCCCTCTTCTTAATCCTCATCTTTTCTCGCCTCTCTCTCATCTCCCTTTTCTCTCGCTTATTCGCCTCATATTTACTCTCTCTCTCTCTCTCTCTCTCTCTGATATTCCCCTGATATTTCCTCCCTTCTCCCTCCCTTTTCTCTGGAGGTCTCGGGTCCGTCTCCGTCTTCATTTCTCTGGATCATCATTTCTTTCCCTCTTTCCCTCCTGGACATTCTTCTCTTTTTCCTCTCCGTCTTTCTTGCAAACACTATCCCATTCACCCTCTCCGGTCTCCAATGCCGAAGAATTCCTTCCGTTGACATGGTCCCGCTCGCTGCCAGCACCATATTCTCTATGACTCCTTGAAAAGTAAAAAAAAAAAAAAAAGGAAGGGGATAGAAGAGAGCTGGGGGAGATGAGATGACAGCCAATATAATTCAAAATTTGTGGTGGAATTTTGGCTCGGATTCCCATAAAATCTTCTAGGGATCTCCCTCTGTCTGCTTCTTGTCCGCTCCAATGAATAGCGTTTTGGCTCCGCTAAAACCCTCTCTCTCTCGCTCTTTCTCTCTCTCTCCCTCTCTGGCTCTTTCTCTCTCTCCCTCTCTGGCTCTTTCTCTCTCTCCCTCTCTGGCTCTTTCTCTCTCTCCCTCTATGGCTCTTTCTCTCTCTTTCTCTCCCTCTCTCTCGTCTCTCCCCAATCTCCCTTTTGTTCTGCTCCTATGAATTGCACAAGCTGTGTGAGGGGTAAAAAGCTGACCGATGGCGACAGAGACAGTTCCAATTTGGCAGCTGTCTTCCTCCTCCTCCGCCTCCTCTCTGGACAGACTTTCTCTGACTGATTTCTCTGTACAAATTTTTTTTCCCTCCCTTTCTTCCACTACATTCATGGATGAGTCTTTTCTCTCTCTTTCTCTCTCTCTCTCCCTCTCTCTCTCTCTCTCTCTTTCCTTTTGGTGGCTATGAATTGAAATCAAATGAAACATGAAGGGAACATGGGACGGATGTGAAAATGTGGGGAGAGGGGAAATAAAATAAACCATTTTCCCTCTTGAATCTTCCCTCAAATCCCCTCACTTTCCTCCCAGTAACCTCCACTTGAGGGAATGCATTCCTTTTTTTTTTTATTCCTTCATATTTTTTTCTAAAATTTTTTTCTTCCCCATTTTATGGGAAAGTCACATGGAAGTCATGGGTGAAATGGTCTGTGACATTCCCTAAAAAGGAAAACTCGCCATTCAATTTTTTTTCCTCCGGTTTTATTTTGTATTTCAAAAGTTTTCGCACCTTTTTTACACATTTTTGTCTCCTTTTTTTTACTCCTTTTTTGTCTCATTTTTGTACCCCTTTTCGTCTCCTTTTTTTTATAAGGAGTAAATTTTTTCTTGGTGTAATATGTGTGCCATTTTTGCGGTGGATGAGTGCCTCGTTCTCGTTGTCCCATTTTCTAATGGAACTAAGTGGAAATACGGAGAGATTTGGGCTAATTTCAACCCGAAATTAATTACATGGGATTATAGTTACTGCTCCATCGGCCTCCTTCCTACGGGGAAAAGTGCCTGTGGAGAAGGAAATGAAAGGGGAGCGCAATGGTTATGGGAAGGCTGTTATCGTAAATATTTTAAAGAAATAATTACCACCTTTCTCCTCCATTTCTTGGCCATAACTGCATTTTCTGGGGGCTTCATGCATTATACAGACCACACCTTGTGTACGTATAACGACAGAGAGAGAGAGAGAGAGAGAGAGAGAGAGAGAGAGAGAGAGTCTCGTTAGAAAAGCAAATAAATTCTATTTGGTGGACAGTCCAGACTGGTGAAGATAGGAGAAAGTCTTCTTTTGAACAAGCAAGATGGGAGAAAGTCTAATTTAATTTTTATACATTATGCAGAAAAATTAAAGTACATCAAATTGAATCACAATCACGTCGTTAGAAATTCCAATATAAAATGAGGGAAAATTGAAATTCCGCTAGAATTGGATATTGACGAGAAATCTGAAGAAACACTGAAATCAAATGGGAGAAGACGCAATGGGATTTTAGCAATGCCTGGGCGGAGAGCTTCAGCTTGTATACGTGGATATACATACGTACATATGTATACGTATGTATATATGTACATTTATAACGTTAGTCCCAAAGCACGCACTATCCCCTGCTCATTGCCCATTATAACCATTAAGAACAGCCGCAGCCTCGGAGCACCTGACTCACCAAGGAGCCGGAGCCGCAATGTCCGCAGAAGGCATCCGCAGAAGCTAAAAAAATCCGATTTTGACCATATTTCGAAAGTGGGAGCCAGACGGAAAAAATACCAGCAAGTTTTTTTTACCTCCACCACAAAATCCAAGAATATCCTTAGAAAAAAAAGGCGGGACATTTGAGGGGGGAAACAATGGAAGTTGGCCCAAAACAGGAAATTAAATTACTGAAAATGTTATTGCACATTATGTGGAAAGCTCGAGATTCAGAAAATGCATGGAGAAAATAAAAAAGGGAGGGAGATTAAAGGGGGAAAGGAGGGACAACATGGTGGAGCATCAGCCGACAAGAAACGGCGGAAATTGTAAAATAAAATAGAAGAGAAAAGGAGGACGACTCAACAGCAAATAGCGGGGAAAACAGAATGAAACAGAGAACAGAAAAAAAGGAAAAATAAGCTGAGGAATCCAAAGGAAAAATAAGCAGGGAAATCCAAAGGAAAAATAAGCAGGGAAATCCAAAGGAAAAAGAAGCAGAGAAATCCAAAGGAAAAATAAGCAGGGAAATCCAAAGTAAAAACAAGCAGAGAAATCCAAAGGAAAAATAAGCAGGGAAATCCAAAGGAAACACAAGCAGAGAAATCCAAAGGAAAAATAAGCAGAGAAATCCAACGGAAAAATAAGCAGAGAAATCCAAAGGAAAAATAAGCAGAGAAATCCAAAGGAAAAATAAGCGGAGAAATCCAAAGAAAAAAACAGAGCTAAATCCAAAGAAAAAAACAGGGCTAAATCGAAAGGTAAAAATTTAGAGAGAGCATTCACAAGTTAAAATTTACCGAGAGAAGCTTCAAGAGACAAGAAAAAACAGAGGGAGAAGCTCAAAAGGAAAAAGAGAGCAAAATCGGAAGGCAATAATACAAGAAAAACAAAATGAACTAAAAAGGCAAAACATCGAGGGAGAATTCCAATGGCGGAAAATGCAGAGAGAAGGAAAAATACAAAAAATCCAGGGAAGATTCACACGGCAAAAATCGAGAGCGAAATCAAACGGCAAAATTTATAGAGAGAATTCAAATAGACAAAAATCGTGAGAGAATTAAAATTAAAATAAATCGAGAGGGATTTAAAAAGGCAAACAATCGAGAGAAAACAATGGACAAAACCCAGAAAAGCCCCAGAACGAACGCAAAACGTAAAACTAAAAAATAACCGGAGAAGTCAAAAGTCAAAAACAAGGAAAAACAGAAGAAATCACAAAAAAAAAGGGTGAAAAAGAAAACGAAAAACAGACGAAATCACAAGAAAAAAAGGGTGAAAAAGAAAAAGAAAAACTGAAGGAATTATTGAAAGGAAAAAAGCAACAAGAATCAACTTAAACTTACAGATAAATCAGAGCAAAAAATCGGAGAGAAAATATCGAGGAAAGAGCGCGAGAAGTGCGAAGGAAAATATCGAGGAAAAAGGGTGAAAAATTCAAAGTAGAATATCGAGGAAAAAGAGCGAAGAATTCAAGGGAAAATATCGAGAAAAAAGGGTGAAAAATTCAAAGGAAAATATCCAGGAAACAGAGCGAAAAATTCAAAGGAAAAAACGGGAAAATCAAGAAAAGAGAGCGAAAGTGGAAATCCGAAACCAGCAGAGAAATGCAGAGAAAAAACATCAGAAGGAGAGGAAAGGAATAATGAAGGAGAGGAAAAGTCCATAAAAAACCCGGGACATCCCGATTTAATTGAAATGTTGAAAGTTCCCGCTCCATATATACTAATTGAGAATGGAGTCATATCATTTTACTACTCGCTCTTAATCCAAAAGCTCTTGTGTGAGATGTTCATGATGAGCTGGAGGAAGACAATTTCCCACACACACACACACAACTTCTTTATCTTCTCCAGCTTCATCTTATTTCCTCCAGCACTTTGTCCATGCTTTGATGGCTCCTTTTCATTGATGTATACAATCCCTTACTTTATCACGAACCTCCCTATAACGTTCATCTCCCTATAGCCCCTAGAAAAAATGTCTCTTTCTACACTGCCAAATTAATGGGATGACTTTGTCTTAGACCGCTATAGGGAGACTCCCTTGAATTTCGGGCATTGACTTTTCCCAGGCACCCGCATAGAAAGCAGCTGGCTTGTTCCAGAATCTTCTTATTCCCCTGTCCTTAGAAAGTCCTTTGTTAACTTTCTTCATTGAAAGGCATAGAAAAAAACGGGGGGAAAATGGTGGGGACTTTCACCGGCAATGAAAATGAAAGAAGATTTTCTCCATGGTCATTGTCGACTGCTGTTACTTGCAGCGATTAAAAGCTTACGTGAGTGACTGCAAACGGGAGGAAATCCCGGCTGAGTGAAAGCATTCAGCTCGACTTTCTCCAGGAGAAATAAAAAATTATTTCAACACAAAGAACTTACCTTCTTGTAGGAAATGTATTTTCGTCCTATCACACGGCTTTGTCACCATTTTTTAAAAAACTTCTTTCCAAATACTTGCAAAAAATATAAAACCAGATATCCAAACATTCTGGGATAAAAGGAAAATTGAGTTAAATAATGAAATTTGAATCTAAATATACAAAATAAATAAATCACTAAATTTAATTAATTAATTATACTGCAAAAATTATCGTCGGAATTAAATTGACTGCTAAAATGGCTGAGCATGCAACTAGAGCGTGCTTATAATTTAAATTTAAATTTATTTTATTTATTTTGGTTTACATTTATTACTATAAAATAATTGAAACAGAGCTGTTTCGTCATCTATTGATCACATGGAACTTGTAATAAGTCCAATTTACAATCCAAAAGGCGTCAAATCGCAGCAAAGAAATAGGGATCTTATTACTTTATTACTGTCATTAATTAATTAATTTCGTACATTTAAGCCTTGTGAAAATAAATCCTTCAGAAAATTCAAAGTTAAAAAAAATACCATCTTTAAATAATGAAAATATTCCTAAAGGATTTGTTACCTTTGAATTCATTTGTTTAATAAAACATAGGTACCTACGAATGTTTACATGCATTTTCACGGACGAAAACTAATTTTAGAATGCCACGATTTTTTTCGGGAATGAAAATATTTGTGTACAACCCAGAGGAATTTCTTTTGCTTTCGTCCCCACAACAAACACAAGGGCATTCATCCGGGAAAGAAAAAAGAGGCGAGTGCCGTGACTGGTTTTATTATGAAAGTCGTAAACACTCCATAGATCACGAGGGAAAGCGGTTCGAGCACGACTTTCCCTCATTTTCCCAAAATATACGACCGTGCGAGGAGCAATTCCTTTTTTTTGCTTCCACCAGTTCTTTCATTTCTTGCTCGTTTACTTTCTCATTTTGTCTTTCTGTTTTTACTTCTTTTCCTCGCTTTCTCCTCTTCTAGTTCTCCTTCAATCTCTTTCTCTCCTTGTTTTACTCTCTTTTTCCCCCGGTTTTTCTTCACTCGCTACCTCTCTTCCTCTTGATCTGTCTTTCTTTCTCTTTTATTTTCTCTCTTTCTCTCATTCTCGCTCTTCTATCTGTCTATTTCTCTCTCATTCTAGCTCTTTTATCTGTCTATTTCTCTCTCATTCTCGCTCTTTTATCTGTCTATTTCTCTCTCATTCTCGCTCTTTTATCTGTCTATTTCTCTCTCTTTCTCTCATTCTCGCTCTTTTATCCGTCTATTTCTCTCTTTCTTTCGCTCTCTTTCCCTCATTCTCTCTTCTTCTTTCTCTTTTTCTTATATTCTTTCGCCTTCTCTTTCCTTCACTCTCTCTCTCTTTCATGTCTTTTTCTCTCTCTTTTGTCTTTTTCTCTCTCTTTTATGTCTTTTTCTCTCTCTTTTACCTGTCTCTCTTTTATCTCTATCTCTTTCGCTCTCTTTCATCTGTATTTTTCTTTCTTTTGGCTGTCTTTTTCTCTCCTTCTTTTCTCTGTCTTCTTTTCCTCTCTTCCATCTGTCTTTTTTCTCTTTCTCTTTTATCTGCCGTTGTCTCTCTCTTTTCGTCTCATTCTCTTCTCTCACTTTTACCTGACTTTTTCTCTCTCTATTTCTCTCTCCTATTCCTTCTCTCTCGTTCAATTTCTTCCTCATAATTTGTTCCTGTCCCTTGGTGTCACTTACTCTTTCTGTGCCTTAGTCTCACCCTTTCTCTCTCTTAATGAGTCTCTCACTCTCTCTCTATTGATCTCTCTCTCTCACTCTTTCTGTCTCTTGGTGAATTTCTCACTGTGTCTCCCCTGATCTCTCTCTATCTTTGAGTCTCTTGGTGTCTTTCACTCTCTCTTTTTCTTTCTCTCTCTCGCACTTTTTATCCTCCTTGTCTCGTACGTGTTCTCTCGCTCTCTCACCCATTTCCTCTCTCTTCTGCTCGTCTCTCTGTTTATAAGCCTACTTCGTTCTGTTTCTATCTCTATCTTTCCCTTCCATTTCCTCTTGTATCTTTCTCTTGTTCTCTCTTTCATGTCCTTTTTTCTCTTTCCTTCTCGCGATCCTTTTCCTTTCTTGACGTTTGTTTTGTCTATACTTATTTTTACGCTTGTTTTTCCTTTTAATTTACCTGTCTGATTTTTACCTGGATATTCATGTATCCTTTTTCATTTTATTTTGCAAATATCCTTCCTCTAAATGCTTTTCCTTTGTGAATTCTTTAACTATTTTTCTGTGGCTGTTTCTTGTTTTCCTTCTGTCTTTTCCGCTTGACATCTCTCTTGCTTTGGCTCTTCAGATTCGTCACTGGACCTCACTTTTCTCGCTGGATTTTGGTTTTGTTTTTCGTTTTCTTTCCGTCCTTCTTATATTTCCTTTCTCTATCTTAATTTCTGTCTCGTTCTTTCTTTTAATTTCACCCTCTATCCATCACTGAATTTCTTTTGGATTTCCCGCTTTTCTCACTTCAATGCTTCCTATTATATCTCTTCCCTTCCCTCTTGAACTTATTTAACCTCCCCTTGTACTGATTTCTTTTCTCCCATATCTCATCTCAATTCTCGAGGGCTCTCCGTGGAAGCTCCTGGTGCTTATTTCCCCCTCCAAGAGAAGAGCTGCGCCCCTCTTCCAGCCACAAAATGTTCCGGATTATTTACAAGAGATTCCGTGAAGGACTTGACACGTTCTTTTTCTCCCGTCGGAGAGAACAAGTGGGAAATGTTTGTGATAAGATTTGGGATAGAAACTTTATTTTTCCCCTCCCGGAATCTTTCCCCAATCTCATGTAAGAAAGTCCCCCTGAATTTTTTTCTGGGAGGGAGAATAGACTAAAAATTGTCAACCAGGAACTTTCCCCGACTTTCACCCCATCAAATTCCGTCTATTATTAAAGGAAATTAAAAAACCCAGTCAATGGGAGAGGGCTGAAGGGCAAGGGGAATGAAGTACATATTGAATGATGGGTTTTAAATAAAAAAGTATTTGACAAGGGAAGAATGACAGGGAAGACTTTCTCTTTTCTACAGACGAAACTATTGAGGAAAAATTCTTGGTTCAATGGCAACAAAGCGTTCACGCACTTTCACCTTTCAAAAAAGTATTATTACATCCGGCAGTTTTTTGACAAGAAATTTCCCTACACACTTTCTCCTTTTCTTGCACTTTCCACAGAAAAAAAAGAATGTTTCCATCTACATAGTGTAAAGGGTGGGGGAAAGTTGCAGGGGAAGATCCATTTATTTGGTTGGGTTCGAATGAAAAAAAGGTAAGAGTGAATGACCTTTCAGGAAGGAAAAGTTTTTCGATAATTTTCAGTAACGACCCTTAAGACGATTATTAAGCGGGAGAAAGCCTTGAAGTGACATTGGGCGAAGGAATAGTGCATTGCATGAAATTATTTTAAATGGAAAGTCTAGCAAAATAATTGTTAGAAAAAATTAAAGGAACTCTTTGATTAGAGAACTAACTTTTATTGGTTGAAACTTACTTTATTGAAAAGT
The DNA here is from genome assembly GCA_034698585.1 of Disparrhopalites patrizii. Classification (NCBI taxonomy): domain Eukaryota; kingdom Metazoa; phylum Arthropoda; class Collembola; order Symphypleona; family Sminthuridae; genus Disparrhopalites; species Disparrhopalites patrizii. The sequence goes on from JAQGBT010004392.1 coordinate 10,112, forward strand.
AACACAACAAAAAGTGAACGTGAAAATTTTGTGCAGAATGGCGCAGGTTATTATCCAATAAACATCAGCAATGGATATCTAATTTTTGTGCACGCATTAGTAGACACACCACGAAAAAACAAACGACGTCGAAACTGAAAAATAATGTCACCGCAATTTAAGCATTTAATTAAAGTTAACTAATTTTTAAGAAAAAAGCGCATGAAACCGGTGAATAAGTAATTATACATCAAATAGCAGAGAATATGTATCTATTTACAAATTAAAGAGCGGGAAATATGTAATTAAAAATCAAATATTTAATTTTCAAATCAAAAAGCGGGAAATTTGTAATTAAAAATCAAGACAAATATTTAATTTTCAAATCAAAAAGCAGGAAATGCAAATGTATGTAATTAATTAAAATCAAGGGAAACATTTAATTGCAAATTGCAAACCAAAGAGCGACAACTATTTGATTATCAATCAAATAACGGCAAATACATATTTAATTACAAACCAAAGAGGGAGAAATATTTATTTATGAATAAAAGCGCGGAAAATCATAAAATATTGGGCCGTAAACGGGCGGGAAATAGGATCGTATTTTTAATTAATGTAGTAATTAAATATTTTTAATTAAAACGGTTGAAAAGCTGGGAATCCGAAAAATTTGTTAACTAATAAAAGTGCGGGAAATGGAAAAATGGTGCGGAATTTTTTTAAAGCGCGGTAAATTGAAATGCGTTGGAACCAGGAAATGCGCAATGTTTAAGCTTAAATGGAATAAAAAATGGCCAATTATAATAATTAGCCACGTTAACTTATTCAGTAGAACATTGGCATAGAAACGGAAATGAAAAATGCATTTCCACGGCGCCTCTAAATTAAGAAAGAAAGCGGAGAAAATCCGTAGAAAATGGCATAGAAATAACTTTCCTCAAACTTTTAACGGTCTCTTGCCCTTCTACAGAAAAAAATCATAATCAGGTAAAGAAAACTTTGACCTCCGAACACAGCTCAAGGGACCGGCTCTCCACACACTCTCAAACGGTTCTCACTCAATTTTCCTCCCAAAAAACTTTCTCCTCCATTAAAAAGTAAAAGGTAATGCTGGCCCAAGAAATAAACTGTGGAGCATGTGGAGGGAAATATTTTGGGGGGAAAATGCCCCGAGGGGAAATAACAACCCAAAAAGAAACGGCCATATAAAAAACCAGGAATATAATTCTAAAAAACACCATGAAGGAAAAAAAGGAGAAAGTACCATAACTTTCTCCATTTCTTGGTACAAAATCATAATATTCTGGCGAAGAGCATCGTCGTCGTATTTTTATGGGGAAAGTTACACCATTTCTATTGACTCCTATCAATTTTTCCCCCACCAAAAATTATACTGAGGTCTCCCAGGAAAAAAAAGACCAATTACATTTTTTGTATCTACATGTGTAATAATATATAAAGGGACAAAAACTTTCTCCTACCTTTTTTTAGGGGTTTTGTACGAGCAAAAATCTCTTTGGGAAAAGAAAGAAATTATTCCATCCTACTCAAAAGGTGTATAATCTCCTGTTTTTTTTTCACTTCATTTCCCCAGTAACTTTTTTCTTGGTAAAAGTAGATGGGAGAAAGTTCCTATTTTTTCCAGGGTCTTGCTATTTTTCCATAGAATCGATAGAACAAAAAACATTTTGTTTTGAAGGCTTTATGAGGGAAATATAGTGGGAAACGTACACTTTGGTGGCAGGTTTTAGTATCAGGACTTGTACTGCACGATTATTTATTGCGAAGGGGTCACCAATTTTTTTCACTGTTCCAAACTGGGTCAAATATTTTTTATACAAAATCTTGTTTTAACAAAACCGAAGCGGAAATGTTTGAAATAATTTTGGTTTTAAGAAATTGGAAAGAGAAATGATTTCAAGGTGATTTTCATAAGAAAAACGAATCATTCTTCCTTTTTCGTTTCTTTGTAGATCTGTCCATCTCATTGTCTCCAATTCATGCTTTAAAATTGTCTCTAACTCTTCCTTATCATACAAACTTGTAATTTTAAACTTGTACAACCATGAACTGCAATAAACTTTTCCAGTAAAAAATAAATACCCTAATGGCAGCAAAACACAGCTTTAAATACAAAATTCAATTCAAACTTGCATGGATAAACCCATTTTATTTCTCAAAATAAATCTGAAAATGTTATGGCAGATGCGAAAAATCTACAAATTGCTATCTGAAAATTTTATTAGCAAATATTGGAAATCGTAGTAGAAATAAGAAGAGGAAAGTATCAAAATGAGAATAAGTTATTGTTAACTTGGTGAAACATTTCACTATAAGGAGTTATGGAAAAATGTCAGACGTCTTCAAATCCCAACAATTTGGAACTGTAAATTTTACCTACATATAAACAAATACACCTGACATTGTGAATGTGTAAACGACGGTTTCACACATTGCAATATAAAAGCGCGGGAAATTTTGCAATGTTTGAAAAAAGTCTGCGAAATTATTTGTCTAACGTTTCCAAATGAATTCTATTGAATTGAAGTATGTATATTATTATAGAACAATGAAATTTTGGGGATACAATATTTTATATGTATAATAACATGATCCAAGTACATCGAGAAAGTTCAAAAACGACGCAGAATGTGGAAAAATTTTCTAGTGGCTGGAAACTATTTCAAATTTGAGTTTGTGATTAATATATTTATCAATAGCTATCGCCATTTTTTTCACCCTCAGTGGCTTTTATTTCGTCTTCTTTCGATTTGATGATTTTAGTTTTTTCGCGTAATTTTCTTTTTTTCAGTTTTTTCTTATTTCTCTGTCGCTTTCTCCTGTCACTCTCACTTTCGTCCGCCGTCTGTCTCCGGAAAATTCCTCCCATTATTTGTGTATCACGTCCACAGCTTCAAAAAAATCCATTTCAAACCGAAACCAAGTGCTTTGCTGTCAATTTTGTGCTTTCATGTGATCACCAAAAAGAATTTTCCCTTCTGGGCTTCCCCGGATTTGTCTTATGCAAGCTTGTTTTGTTCCTACTACAAATGCCGGAGGATATCCGGAAAAAGGGATGGCTGGGTTTATTTTGCAAAAATTCGCTGCTTCTGTATTAAAATGTAGTTTTGGAAAAAGAGAAGGGAAAACAAGGAATCACATTCCATCCGAGCGTATGACTGTATAAAAATCCTATTATCGCATTCACTCAAGAAAAACCCCCACAAATAAATTGTATTTTTTCTTAATGTCGTGTTTTCGAGGATGAAAAGTGCAGAAATGAGTGGGTGAAAGTAAAGAAAAACTGTATATAATGCTTTTCTTCATTCGTTTGTTTTTCCAAAAAATTTTCCGAGAAAAATAAAATTCCAAAAAAACAAACTTTCACCATTCGTCAAATAGAAAACAAAGGGGAAAAATTATGTATTTATTTATTTGCAATTATTATTCCATCTTTTGGACAACGTCTTTTCTTCCAAAAAAAATTACTTTGATTCCTTTCCCAAGGAGAAGTGGAAGAGCTCCTAAAATGTAAATTTGGAGGGCGAAAGCTGTCAATGCTTGAGAAATGGTTTTATGAAAATATCCCTTCCTGGAAATGGAGAGAAAGCTTTTTTACCCGGAAAAATGTATTCATTGGAAGATTTCCATTTCAAATAGTGGAGGAGAATGTAGGAAGAAATAGAAAAGATTTTTTTTTGTTCTTTTATGGGAAAATGATGAGAGGAATGGAAGAACATTGAATGCATTTGGATTGCAAATATTTTCTCCATTATTTCCCCCACTTTTTTTCCCCCTGAGGAGACGTATAAAGCAAAAAATGGGAAACGTAGGTGGGGATTGGCGTCATATAAGTTCATTATTAAAAAGTTGAAAAGAATCAATATTTCCCCTAGATTTTTTCCGTATCTTTAGTGGAGATTTCCGCGGGAAATAATTTCCAACTCAAAACGAATAAATTCTGCACTCAAACGAGCATGTTTAAAGGTACAAAATCACCCCAAATATTATTCACAATAAAATAGAGAATTAATTACAACTTATTTTTAAAATAATTGAGATGATATCTAATAATGAAGTCAATTCCAAAAATTATTGGAATTAGGTAATTCAAAAATAATTGTAACTAATTTATATAGAAAAACAATGGAGTATAGTTAATAAATAATTAATATTAAATAAAATAATTAAATTGTAGATTACATATAATACAAAAAAAAAGATAATTAAATTGTAATAAATCAAACCTCAACTTATTAAAAATAATCAGTAGAAAATTAGACAATAATGTTTATTAGAAAACGAATTTACAGAAAATTAAATAATAACTACGCAATTCTAAGGCTTCTTCCTTTTCTGTCTTAGACATTGTTGCTCTCCTAAAATGTCCAGAATTTTTTTCTTCACTTTTTAATGTCTTTCTTTCTCTCTCTGCTGTACTTTCTTTTATATCCGTTCTTATTCACTCCTTCATTTCTATTTATCTCTCCCTGTGTTCCCTCAAATTCCTCTGACCCTCATATACTTTAGTGGAGCAGGAAAAAATAGCAACTACACAAAACTTTTCTCATAAACATGGAGAGACTCAAGCGTTAGATTATTATTCTGCCTTTCTCTCGCTCCGACTTAGCTACTTTTTCCTCTTGAGATGAACTAGCATTATTTTTTACAGTCCCAATCACCTACACTCAATCTTGGCTTTTGGGGTGTAAAATGATTTATTTTATTGTGATTCTTTCCTATCTTTCCTTCTCTTTCTTTCTCTCTTTCTCTTTATTTTATTTTTTCTCACTTTTCTAATTCCTGTATTTTTCTCTTTATTTTATTTTTTCTCACTTTTCTAATTCCTGTATTTTTCTCTTTATTTTATTTTTTCTCACTTTCGTAATTCCTGTATTTTTCTCTTTATTTTATTTTTTCTCACTTTCGTAATTCCTTTATTTTTCTCTTTATTTTATTTTTTCTCACTTTTGTAATTCCTGTATTTTTCTCTTTATTTTATTTTTTCTGACTTTCTTAAATTCTGTCTCGTTTTTTTACTTCTCTCTCTCATTCTCTTTAATTTAATTCCCTTCTCTTTTTCTTTTATTTTCTCAGTCTTTCTTAATTCATTTTTGTTATCTTTTTCTTTCACTTTGTTGGTGTTTCTTAATTTTTCTTCTGTCTTTCTCTTTTTTTTTTCTCTCTCTCTCTTTCTCTCTCTCTCTTTTCTTCATGTCCCTTTCTTTCCATTTTGATTGTATTTTTTCTGTCTTTCTTTGTGTCTGTTTCTCTATTTTAATTTTTAGGTCTTTCATAATTTCTTTCTGTTTCTTTATTTAATTTTTTCCCCTCAAGTTATTTTTTTCTCTAACTTCACCATCGCCATTCCATCTCAAACTTGCTTCTCAAGAATGTTTCTGCAGCAAATTGAGATTGTTTGTTTCTCTTTGCTTCCCTACATTCTTGCTGGCACCGTAAAAAGATTGAGGAAAATATCCGATAAGTTATGACTGAATGAAACAAAGCATAAAGATATTTTCCTAGTGAAATGCATACACAAATAACTAAGAATAAGTGATGTCATGGGATCATGAAAAAAATAATAATAATTTATAAAATTGAAAATGATTTCACTAAAAATGACCAAAAAATAAATTTTGGATTTCATTTTGATATATTTCAGAGCCCACAACAAAAATAGAGGGTTTGGGTCGTAGTGGCGAGCTATTTATCAAGGCTGGGAGCACCATCAATCTAACTTGTATTGTGGAAGATGCGACGGACAACGCCCCCAAACATATCCTTTGGCGCCATAATCAAAGGGTAATTTCCTAATTTGTTTTTGCAAAAATTATCTTAGACAAATTCCTATTCAAAAATTATGTCAGAATCTTTTTATGTAGAAATGCTTAATTTATCTTCCCAAAATTTTTTTATGCTAATGCACAGAAATGTTCAGATCCATAATATTTTTGCTCGTGAAGCTAATCAAAGGGAGATAGACAGTAAATGGGATGAGCACTATAATTTATCACCCAAGAGAAAAATTTCAACTCACAACTTCCCACACGAGGAATGACGTTGACAAAAATTTCCCCTTGAGAAAGTGAAAGGAGGTGATTAGGTTATTGTTCCATCCTCTCCCTTTTTGTTTGTGGGAAAAGTTTTTTTATATAAGTAATAAGAAAGGCGGTGAAGACATTTTTTTAGATGAAATTAATTCTAACATTGGCGAAAAAAATTTTTGGCGAAGAATTAACTTTTCGTCGGGGTAAGGGCTGTTATTATTCATGTAAAAGTTTACTTTCTCTTTTACGTCTCTCCTGCACTTCTTACTGACTTTTTACTATGTCTCTATCTTTTTCTTCTCTCAAGTGTCTCCCTTTTTTCTCTGCCCGTTTTTTTTTTGCTTTTTTTATTCACGATTCTCTGCCGCCTTTCCTTTTTCACCTTCGAAAGAAAAGAATGATTTTTTCCCTCTCTTTCTTTCTCTTTCTTTTCTCTCTGGTTCGTTGTCACTTTTTCTTATTTTTTTCTCTGGTTCTTTGTCACTTTTTCTTATTTTTTTCTCTGGTTCTTTGTCACTTTT
>JAQGBT010004393.1:0-16663 GCA_034698585.1 Disparrhopalites patrizii
CTCTTTATTTATTTTTCTCTTAATTTCTCTCTTTATTTATTTTTCTCTTAATTTCTCTCTTTATTTATTTTTCTCTTAATTTCTCTCTTTATTTATTTTTCTCTTTGTTTATTTCTCTCTTTATTTATTTTTGTTTAATTTCTGTCTTTATTTATTTTTCTCTTTGTTTATTTCTCTCTTAATTTCTGTCTTTATTTATTTTTCTCTTTGTTTATTTCTCTCTTTATTTATTTCTCTCTTTATTTATTTTTATCTTAATTTATTTCTCTCTTTATTTATTTTTATCTTAATTTATTTCTCTCTTTATTTATTTTTATCTTAATTTATTTCTCTCTGTAATTGCCTTTGTAGATTTCTGTCTTTATTTGTCTCTTTATTGATTTCTATTTATCTTTCCTTTATTTATTTTACTCTTGATTTGTCTCTTTATTTATTTCTGCTTTTATTTATTTGTTATTTCTGTCTTTATTATTGTCTCTTTATTTGTTCTCGTTATTCGTCTCTTTATTTATTTCTCACTCAGTTTCTCTCTCTCTTGGTTCTGTGTTTTGTTATTTACTCATCTTCATTTTTAACTCCTCATTCAACAGACGAGTATAGTATTACTTACGAGTAGAAAAAATTTGTAATGGATAAACATTATTATTATATATTATAATTTCTTTCCTAAAAAAACAAGAATGAGCATACGGAGATACAGGCAGGTATTTAATATTTCAAAAGAACCACTCGTCTACAACAACAAGAGACGAGTGGAGGATATTATTACACGCGTTTAAAGAGAGTAAATTATACGCGAGAAGCATTATAATTATTCTTTAAAAAAAAACGGTCATCGTAGGGATTAATGTCTTTGTTTCGAGTTTCACCTCCTCATGTCATCCAATCCATGCTTTGAACATGTGCATATAAAAGGCTCATTTTTTTTAACTTTTTTATAATCTCTTCATTTTGCTGAGTCAATGAAGCCCACGCGAGAGGGAAAAGAAAGTTATATAAAATGTGCAATCCCCAATTTATTATTATTACAATGACTTTTTCCGTTGTTGTTGATTATTATTCTTTATCCAAATTTTTAGGGGGAACCTAATAAACTGCAACCGCCCTCCGCAAATCCCACAGAAAGAGAAAAATCTTGAATATTATACACCACTAGAAAAAATATCTGGAATAAAATAATAGAAGGTTTTAATGCAAAATTGCATTTAATGTAAAAGTAACGGGCTCTAAAAATTATAATTGAATAACGAATTCAGAAAAAACAACGTATATTTTACGCTGTGGGTGAAAATAAAATTCAAAGGAATATGACTAAAAAGTCCCAAATCAGATCGGACAGCATTTGAATTTTATTGCTATTTATTTATTTAATTTAGAATCAAAATTTATTGTTATTTATTTATTTAATTTAGTATCGAAATTTATTGTTATTTATTTATTTTAGAATCGAATTTTATTGTTATTTATTTATTTATTTTAGAATCGAAATTTATTGTTATTTATTTATTTAATTTAAAATCGAAATTTATTGTTATTTATTTATTTAATTTAGAATCGAATTTCATTGTTATTTATTTATTTATTTTAGAATTGAATTTTATTGTTATTTATTTACTTAATTTAGAATTGAATTTTATTGTTATTCATTTATTTATTTATTTTAGAATTGAATTTTATTGTTATTTATTTATTTATTTATTTTAGAATTGAATTTTATTGTTATTTATTTATTTATTTTAGAAGTGAATTGTATTTATTTGTTCATTATTCATTTTAGAATTGAATTGTATTGTTTATTTGTTTTAGAATTATTTGCTTTTTGCAGTAAAAAAAAATCCTTGGGGGTTCCCGAGGTTTTCGAAAAACACCATTGTATAGTAAATTTACCACAGGAAACGTTTTGAAATATTTGACCTGTATGAGAACATCTCTTGAGAAAATCAATGAATTTTCTTCTCCTAAATCTCTCCTCCCCCATTTCCCTTTCTTTTTCGTGGAAATTAGAGAAAATAAAAAATTGTAAAAAAAAAGAAACTTCTTCATTAATTATTTTAAATAGCCCTTGTGTGAGGGCATCCCCATAAAAGAGACAATTTTATCTATTTGTAGATATAAAACTGGTAAATTACAGGGAGGAAAAGGTCCAGGGAAACCCTTAATGGGTTGGTCGAGCTTGTCTTTAGAAAGTGCTATATAATACTATTAGTTTACAAAAAAAAATTCTTGTCCTTACAAATAAGCCACACGACGTTGGCCTTACAATATCATCTGAACATGTTCCTTTTCTAATACGATTCCCTCACATTTCTTCTGACGACCATAAAAAAAAACAAACAGAGGCTAGAATTTTAAGTACTTGTCTGTATAGATTTCAATTTACCCCAATTTAATTATTTACCTTTACATATACGTCCACGCACACGTCTTATGCACGCACATGGGGTGACATCAAAACTTTATACACAAAAAAAAATCCTTTTTGTTGTGGCATTGAACTGCCTCTCATCAACAAGATGATCATCATCAGTGCCAGGAGGGGGAGGAGGTCGCTTGTCAATCCTTTTGCCCAATTTTCCCTTCGTCGTCCTTATAATGGATATCATTTTGTACCATTTTCTTGTTGTCATCTTGGCTGTATACAGAAAATCTGTAGACACGAATGTTAACTTCTGCCACTGCAATTTACATATGTACACCTAGTTAGCCAGATGCTGTTTGGAGGGCGAGACAAGGAAATCAAATAAGGAGAAGAAAGAGACGTGTCAACCGGAGGAGGAAGAGACGTTTTGCTAAACAAATAGGTCAAAAACTAAAAGAAGGAGAGGAAGGGATGGAGGAAGAGTTCCAGAGAGAAGAACCGAGAGAAAGGATAAATACTTAAGGTCGGACATGCGGAAATAAAGGAGCAGTCGAGAGAGCGAGAGAGTAATTACAGCACAGATACTACTCCCTGACAAAGCCAGGATGAGAGGAGAAACTCAGAAACAGGTGAGGTTGACAATCCTCACCTGTATAGGACAGAGAAAGAGAGAGAGGGAGAGAGAAAGAAAAAGCGAAGAGGACGGAGAAAGAGTGAGATCAGCAATGCCGGTAAAGGAGGGAGAGAAAGAGAGCCAGATAGATATAAAGAGGGAGAAAAAGCGAGCAAGAAGGAGACGAAAATGTGAGAAAGAGGGACGATAATGAGAAAGAAAGAGAAAGCACGAGAGATAATCAGAGAGAAAGATAAAGCCCGAGAGATAATGAGAGAGAAAGAGACAGCCAAAGAGATAATGGGAGAGAAAGAGAGAGACAAAGAGATAATGAGAGAGAAAGAGAGAGACAAAGAGATAATGAGAGACAAAGAGATAATGAGAGAGAAAGAGAGAGACAAAGAGATAATGAGAGAGAAAGAGAGAGACAAAGAGATAATGAGAGACAAAGAGATAATGAGAGAGAAAGAGAGAGACAAAGAGATAATGAGAGAGAAAGAGAGAGAGACAAAGAGATAATGAGAGAGAAAGAGGGAGACAAGGAGATAATGAGAGAGAAAGTGACAAAGGTATAATGAGAAAGTGACAAAGAGAAAAAGAGAAAGAAAGAGATGGGGAAAAAGAGGGAAACGAAACTATAATGAGAGAGAAAAGGAGAAAGAACGAAAGAGAATGAAAAATAAAAGGAGAAAAGGAGGAAGAAAGAGAGAGGGGGGAAAATACAGAGAGAGAAAGAGAAAGAATAAATAGAGAGAAAGAATAAAGAGAGAGAAAAGAAAGAATAAGGAGAGAGAAAGAGAAAGAATAAAGAAAAAGAGAGAACGAAAGAGAAAGAATAAAGAGAGAACGAAAGAGAAACAAAGAGTGAGAGAGAACGAAAGAGAGAAAGAGCACGAGAGACAGAGATTGAGATTCGGAAAACGGAAGAGAAAAATGTGCCTAGATCAATAGAGAGAGAGAGAAAGGGAGAAAGAGGTATGTATATGTCAAAAATCTCATGAAGCTTAATTGGGGCGTAATTATTATGGAAATGAAGAGGTGGCAAAGGAAAGAGCATTTATCGAAGGGTAATTACTAATTACTTTCATGACCACCATACTTTGTAAAGTCCCAGACGAAAAACATACATTGGGTACGAATGGCAAGGTAAAATTCCAAGAAAACTTGTTTCACACTTTACACATTTTTTTCAATACAACATAGAATTGAATAAAAAATGTCTCCAACCCGCACTTAACCCGCAATCGTCGTAATAATATTTACTCGAACAATCTGAGGAATATTCTATGTACAGATTTTTTTGAATCAACCAAACAAATAGTGTTATTGTGCTAGATGATAAATATTTTTTCCAGCAATTGTTATCCACATAACAAGTCCAGAGGATTTATCGATTTTTTTCTGAAATTAATAATATCTAAATTCTGAAATAAAATACAATTTATTAAAATATCGACGCTCAGTTAGCGTTTCCATACATCTTTGCTCATACATATTCCATCCTTTTATGACATATACATATGCATATGTATAGTTCTCTATAATATAGTATAATATTATAGTATATTTAGAAGAAAAATTACAATCGCAGAGCACAAGTTAAATCAGCATTTTACAACGGACGCAGGGCGTATTCCAAGCTACAGCCAAAAGAGATGCATATTTTGGGCAAGGATGACAAATTTACATGGCTAAAGCCATGCTCAAAATATCATTCCTGTCATAAACAGTTGAGGCTTGTCGAAAGGCACATTTTGTGATTGTCACAAAAAGAAGGAGAAAAAGTGAAATTGACACCTTGTGTGTATAAATAAGGCATCTTGTTATGATTAGTTATTAAATGGAATATAATGGAGACAACCATTCTGTTTTTGGGTGTGCGGTTATAATTGAAGCCTTGACGTGATCGAAAATTCGGTGGAAATTTTTTTTTTGGACAATCAAAAAATGGTGAATTGTTGTCTAAAGGTCTAAAAATAACAGGGGAGATGGACAGCTGAGGTTGAGTTTAAGAATGAGAGTCGTGAACCTGGCTGTAACTTGTAATAAAAAAATAGGTACAATGAGCACTGATGATTTACAAAGAATGACAAGCAACAAAGAATTTTTCGTCGGCTTGTCTCTTCAAAAACTCAGCCATTTTTGTATATTTACACTACGTCGCTCCTTTTTTAGGTTCGCTGCTTTGTCTCTTTCTCTCTCTGTCTCCCTGTCTCTATTTCTCTTTTTTTATTTCTCAACCTCCCCTTATCTCTTTCTCTCGTTCTTTCTCTATTTTTCGCTCGTTCTTTCTCTGTTGTTCTCTCTTTCTTTCAAACTTTTTCTGTTCATTTTTTCACTCATTTATTTCTCTTTGTATCTTTTCCTATCTCTTTTTCATTCTTCATTCATTTTTCTCTCTCTCTCTCTTTCACTCTCTTTTTCCGTTTATCTTTTTCCCTCCCTTATTTCTCTCAATCTTTTTCACTCTCTTATTTCCCTTTCTCGCGTTTTCACTCTGTGTTTGTCTCTTTTTTCTTTCTCTTTCCCTCTTTTTTTCTCTCTCTCTTTTTCACTCTCTTCTTTCTCTTTCCCTCTTTTTTTCTCTCTCTCTTTTTCACTCTCTTCTTTCTCTTTCTCTCTTTTTCACTCTCTCTCTCTTTATCTCTTTTTCACTCTCTTTTTCTGTCTCTCTTTTTCACTCTCTTTTTCACTCTCTTTTTCATTCTTCTTTCTCTTTCTCCCTTTTTCTGTCTCTCTTTTTCATTCTTCTTTCTCTTTCTCCCTTTGTCTGTCTCTCTTTTTCACTCTGTTTTTCACTCTCTTTTTCTGTCTCTCTTTTTCACTCTTCTTTCTCTCTTTTTCATTCTTCTATCACTTTCTCCGTTTTTCTTTCCCTCTTTTTCACTCTCTTTTTCTGTCTCTCTTTTTCACTTTTCTTTCTCTTTCTCTCTTTTTCACTTTTCTTTCTCTCCTTTTCAATCTTCTTTCTCTTTCTCTCTTTTTCAGTCTTCTTTCTCTTTTTCTCTTTTTCACTCTTCTTTCACTTTCTATCTTTTTCACTATCTTCTTTCTCTGTCGCTCTTTTTCACTCTCTTTTTCTCTCTCTTCTCTCTCTTTCGTTCATTCTCTTTCTCTTTCTCCCTCTCTCTTTTCTCTCTCTTTGTTTCTCGTTTTCTCTCTCATTTGCCCCTTCTATATACCTGTCTCTTGCTCTCCTTTTTATCTCTCTTGCTTTTCTCTTGCGTTCCTTGTGCCTCTCTCTGGGTTTCATATGGCTTTCCGCTTGTTTTCTTTCTATTTCTCTCTCATTTTCTTGTTTGAATCATATTTCTTCTTTTCGGTCTCAATTTCACCCTTTACTTCCTTATCCATTTTTCCTCTTTTTCACACTTCCCCGTTGTTTCTCTATTTTTCTTCCTCCTCCTCCCACTCCTTTGCCCTTTTCCCCGTTTTTCTCCCTCATCCTTTCTTTCTCTTTCGCTTTCGTAACACCATTACATTTATTTTTATTAATTTTTTATTTATCTCCCCGTTGATTGTCCCTTCTCAATCCTCTTTTCTCTATTCCCTCCTTCAGTTTTTCTGCCATTTCTCCCTCACTGCATAAATACGTCTCCTTGTCAATCCCTCCGCGTCCCCATCATTTAAAGTCTCTCTCCGTCTCGACTACATTATGAGAGGACAAGAGAGCGAGGGTAGGATTTAAAATGCAGGGGAAAATTAAGGTGTGTATGTGTTCACAAAAAGGATTAAGCAATTTCTTTTTGCATTTGAAACGCACATATGTATATGTATATACACAAACTCGCACATTAAAGACTGCTTAAAGAATCATTTTGTTACCCCTTCAAAATCCATTGCTATACAGCTCCTACCTGTTTATATAGGTACACATTATTGTACGTCGTCGAAGTGTTATGAAGAAAATAATACAGAAAAAAAGGAAAGGGAAAGGGAAAAAGTGTTGTCGGGCTTCTCACAATGCTCAGTACGTGTGTAGACTCGGAGGGAGATCCACATGTGTGAAAAAGTCTTTTTTTTTTTGAGAATTGAAACTATATCTGTGTCGTTTTTTCCCCATTTGTATCACACACATTTAACCTCTTGAGGTAGTTTTTATAGTGATAAATATATATCAGTCTTCAAAAAAACACAAAATAAAAAGTGGTGGTAGTAAATACATTTTTGCATTCACTTCAATACATTTTTATTACCCTTTTTTATCCATTATTTCCATTGGTCAACGGCCATTCTTGTGCATTGAAAAGTGATTGGTGAACATTATAAAAGGCTCTTAATTTTTTTTATTTACAAACAAAAATTGTGTGCGGGTTACGTTTTTTTTTGTTTGAAAAAAAAATCAAATTAAATTAATATTACACCCTAAAATTATGGGACGGGTGATAAAAATAAAAGAAAAAAAGGGGGTCATCTTGTGATCAATAATGGTGATTGTTGAAATCGTTGAGTGATGTGACATCCACTTTTTTTCTTTCCCCATACATTATTATCAAATATCTAAAAGGATCAACTATACATTAAAAAGTGTGTATTTATTTGTTAATTCAACCGTATAAGAGAAAATCAAGAGTGGAATAGAATTTTTATGTGGCCTTCGAACAGTTTTTTTTCTGATTTGACAACCTCAAAATATTTTTTTGGGGAGGAGGGAACACCTTCATCTTCTATAGATATCCCTCCATTTTAGTGAAAGAGACAAAACGAGGAGGAACTTCTTCCTTTCAAGACCAACAGACAATCGTCGACTTTGACCAGTGAAATTTTTTTTCGTCAAATAATACAATCATAGAAGAAATAGCCAAGTCATCCATTTCGCGAATGTGACCAAAACGTTTTTAGTATTTGCACTTGTGTCTTGGACGGCCTTTGCTTGGACGTGTATTGGAGCAAAAGTAATTTATAATAGGCGAAGTCCAATAAAAATATGTATGCATTTTTAAATGTACACATTTCTATACCATCTTTGTGTGGGGCTATTGGGGCATTGGGGAGGAGATGATTGTTGAAGAGAGAGAGAGAAAATGAATTTTTGACAGGTATTCATTTTGTTTATTGAAGGAGGCTACAAAAGGGATCCTAATATGGGGAAGGCAAGGTTGAAATTGGAATCAAGTCATTAAAGGGTTGAAACGTTTTTTTTTTTTTTGGAGAAAGGAAAAGTGTATGTTATAATATCGTAATATTTGGTAATCCTGGGATTTTTGGTGATTTTGTGTTATAATATGCGCAGAAGAAGACGTATAAAACTTATCTGGAGAGAGAAATTATGGTAGGGACATGTTTTGGAAGAGATTTTGTAGAAGATCTAAGAAAATATATTCTGGAGAAAATACTGGCTCAGGGAAATTTGTGCTCTGGGAAGCAATTTGTTGTGATAACTTTCTGGAGAAAAGTCCGCATTCTTTTTTTGTGCATCTTCTGGCAAAGGAATATTCTGTATGATTTATACCTGGCAGAATTATCCTCTGGAGAATAGGTGTTGCTAAATAATTGATTGAAAGAATTGCGGCTTCAGAGAAATAATTGCAGAGTTCCCTTTGGATAATCTGCGGATATACAGATTTGCATCCAAAAAAGAATTTTGAAGGAAAATTGGTTGGAAAGATTACTTGGGTAGATTTTGTTCAATTTTTCCCATAATTTTTATTGAAAAATTTTGCATGGAATATATTTTTGCAAGGAATGTCTGCCAGAAGTTCCCTGGAAGAAAATTTGTTGCGAAACAACCAGACGAAAAATTTTTTCCAGAAGAGTTGCCATCTTTCAGGGGAATTGTGTCTGGAGAGATCTTTCAAACTTTTGTTTCAGAAAAGCTCCTTCCAAATCCTCCAGAAGGTCTTTAGCAGGGAATTGCCCAGGGATTGTTTTTCGAAAGTTTCTTCTATAGAGGTTCGCTTCCAGAAGAAATCTCTATATGTTTCCGGAGTTATCTGTCCAGAAATTATTTGTCAGAAGTTATCTGCCCAGAAGTTATCTTGCAAAATGCCTTTTCCAGATAAATTCTTTTAAAAACATCCTCCAGAACATCCCCCCAGAAAATATCTCTCTAAAACAGTCATTATACATAGTCCTTAAAGGCATCTTCGTGGAATGTCCAGTGGACATTCCACTGGACTCTCGCTATAACAAGCCTGAAGGGAAGGGAAAAATGGTTGTTATATGGAAAAGTTGTTATATATGGAGCATTTAATATGTACACAACATACACGAAGGGCTGAAAAATAAGCTTGTTATAGAGAAAAAGTTGTTATAAGGAGAGCTGTTATAGAGGGAGTCCACTGTATTCCTATTTTCTCCGGAGAGAGTTAAAAGCCAAGAGAAATGGATGGCAAAAATATCTCACCTGACCATTTCGGGCTTCTACTAAAAATATTTGCCATATAGAAAATCAGTAAAAGTATTTTTGAAACCTTCAACCCAGGGCAGAAGTGCAAAAATAGAAAGAAAAGGAAAATAATAAGTATAGAAAAGCCTGCCGGAAACCTCCATTAAAACTACATATGCGCATCCGCCGTTAAATGAACTTTTGCTATTTATAGCCATCGTAAATAAACTGTCGAGAATATAAAAAAAAATTATTCATGGGTGAACCCATCATTTTTTTGCATAATTAAATACAACCCCAACAACTTCTCATTTTTATACTATGCACAGGAGAGTGAAATTTTTCTCACACTTTTTTTCTCTCCTTTAAGGACAATGTAATTTACTTTTTATTTTGTCCTACAATAATAAATGAATATTTAATATCAACAAACACTTGGTAGAAAATTGATTTTCTCACCTGTCCTTCATCAGAAAAGGTTTTTTTTGTCTAAAAATAATCCATTGAGGGAAATTCAACATTTATAATGACCACTTTCCTTCTTCTCGAATTAATCTGACTAAATTCCTTCAAAGTTCAAGAGGTGAAAATGAATACAAAATCAATTTTCGGCGCAAAAAATTAACTTCATTTTTGGAAGGTCAATTTTGAGTGTAAAAATAAATAATAAAATCTCTCTAATCCAAAAATTTTCCTGAAATTCTGGTTTCGTATTAAATTGTTTAAATTTTCATTTAATTTTGAGCCCAAAAAGTCTCCCAATGCCCCAATGGAGATTTACAATTTATTGACTGCATGGTTAATTTTCCAAATTAAACCATTTCCAAATTAATTTTAGTTTAGCAATTATTACAATTTCTATGTCCGATTTATTTAATTTTACTTTAATTCATTGCAGACTGTTTTTTTAAATAAAGCGGAGGCGCGCCCCCAAAAAAATCCGGGAGATGAACTCAACCCAAGATAAATAGATCAAAAACGGATTTAAGCCCCTACATTTCCACCAACAAAGAAAATTATACGAACGCCCCATTTTTAAAGGAACAAAATTCATCATGGGTAAGCCCACTTTTTAATTGTCATTTAGTGTGCATTTTATTTAATTAAAACCAAATTCATAAAAATTTTAAATACCTACAAATCACGTTTAAACGTGCAATGCTCTCGTGATAAGTGGACAAGACCATTATTGGTTATTTTTCTTACCGTTATATAACATTAAAAAATGAAACGGCATCAGTTAAAAGTCATCAGTTAATGACATGCATAATACACAGTCCTTTTTGGTCCTTTCAGGCATTGAGAATTATTATGGAGGGTGATTAGCTTTTGGCAATAAGGATAATACATTCCTCTAATCCTTTTTTCTCTCTGACGACTAATATGCTTATATAAAAATATAATATTTTATAATAAAAGGATTTTTTTATCGCCCTGATCTAGATTCGTGATTGCTGCGAACATAGTCCTCTTGTTACTGTTATCAGGGCAAGTGGAGATAAAACTCATTTATTACCCCTAAACAGTTATTCCTGATCTTTATCTCCCTTCTTTTCTTGACGACGAGACATTGTTGTTGCTCATGAGTATGTGCACGTATTGTATTTAGTGATAAATGTACCATCTCTCTCTCTCTCTCTCTCTCTCTCTCTCTCACTTTCTTTTTCTCTTCCTCCCTCCATCTGATTTTTCTCTATTTTCTCTTGTGTTTCTCGCGTCTCTCTTTCCCTCTTTTCTCTTTTTTTCTTGTGTCTCTCCCTCTACCTCTTCTCTATTGTTTCCTGATTTTCTTTTATATTCTTGCTCTCTCGTTTATCTCTCTCTTTACTTTTCGCTCTCTGTTTCGGTCTCTCTACTTTTATCTCTCTTCTCTCTCTTTCTCTTTTTTTCTCTTTTTATTTCTTTCTATTTTTTTCTCTTTCTCTCTTTTGCTTTATTTCTCTCTTTTTCTTTATTTCTCTTTTTTTCTCTTTCTCTCTTTTTCTTTAATTCTCTTTTTTGCTCTATTTCTCTCTTTTTCTTTATTTCTCTTTTTTTCTCTTTCTCTCTCTTTTTATTTCTTTCTCTTTTTTTCTCTTTCTCTCTCTTTTTATTTCTTTCTCTTTTTTTCTCTTTCTCTCTCTTTTTCTTTATTTCTCTTTTTTTCTCTTTCTCTCTCCTTTTCTTTGTTTCTCTTTTTTCTCTTTCTCTCTCTTTTTATTTCTTTCTCTTTTTTTCTCTTTCTCTCTTTTTATTTCGCTCTCTCTTTCTCGCTTTCTCTCTTTTTCTTTCTTTCTTTCTCTCTTTCGGTCTATTTTTCTCTTCTCTCTCTAATTTACTCTTTTGCTCTGTATTTCTCATTTATTTCTTGTTTCTTTTTTCTGTATCTCTCCCTTCCTCTCTCCAATTTCCTCTCTTTTCTCCAATTTTCCTCTGTTTTTATCGCTCTGTTTCTATGATTTTGTTCCCTCTCTCGATCTCTGTCTCTCTCTCTTCTGTAATTTACTCTTTCTTTCTATATCTCTGTTTCTTTTTCTCTCTGCATATATCTGTCTCTCATATTCTCTTAGTCTCGGTCTCTTTTTCTATCTTCCTTTCTTAGTCTCTGTATCATTTTCCCTCTCTTCCTGTCTTTGCTTCTCTCTCCCTTTCTCTCTTGGCATCTTAGTCTCTGTCACTTGCTCTCCTTTGCTCATTATTCTCATTGTCTCTGTGTTTTCTCCCCGTCTCTCGCCCTCAAGATAGCTCCGTCTCTTTTCCTATTTTCCCCTCTCCGTTCCTGTATACTTTCTCTCTGTGTCCCTCTTCCAATTTATGGGTAATCCTTCTTGCTCATTGCACATGTCATTTGACCTCAAAGCGTTTGCCTAATGTTTTTTTTATATCCACCCCTTTAACACTCGTAAAATTTTGGCTTTTATTTGGCACTTGTCCCATAAATGTGTTCCCCCCGCGTGTTATGCAACACTTTGTTGTCGGTTGTTTTTTTTATATAGCTAAACTATATTACGTGTTAAGGAATTTCTCTCCTTTAGGGTAAATACAGCTTTAAAATAGGGAATAATGAGAAATGGTTGAGGAAATTTTGGAACGTAATATTAAAAAATTAATATTAAATTAATTTTAAATTACATTCATAATTTACGTGTCTTTAGAAAGCTATTGTACTCTCCCGAAAATGGACATGGAGTTACCTGGAATTAATTTTACTCCATTAAAAAATAAAAATGCAGTTGTATTAGGACAATTAACAAAAAAAATCGATAAGTAAAACCCCGTTTCTTTTTTCAATAAATAATTAATCAGGTAAATAAACTAATATTAAATATATCGAATAATATTAAATAAAAAAAATAATATTAAATACATATATCGAATAATATTAAATAACTAAAATAATATTAAATACATATATCGAATAATATTAAATACATATATCCAATAATATTAACTACATATATCAAATAATATTAAATGCATATATCCAATAATATTAAATATATCAAATTATATTAAATATAATTTGTATTCACAATGGTTCATTGTTTCTTTTCATGGTCTGTTTTTTTCTGTTTTTTCCTATGTGTGACTTTCAGAGGTGTGAATCATTGAAAAAAATGTATAGGCAAAAAAAAGTACGAAAAAAATAGGTGACTCGTGTTTCCCTTGGTAAAGCAGCGTGAGAAGGAATTTTTCTAGGGGTCAATTGATGGGAACTTGTTTACGTCTTGTATTTTTTTCTTGATAAAATTATTATTTAATAATATTTCGTAATAATTAATTTATTACATCCAGAAACCCCTGCCACAAAGGTTCCGTTCTGGTGACCTTCAGTGATTTATTGGGTGTGAGGGCTGACATGCAACCTCCTTTTTTTCTCTGAAAAGACTTTTTTTTTTATCCCAACGGGAATTTTAACCAACAACAAAAAAATTAATAAATATGAACATTTAATATATATTTTACATTTTCTTTGGCTCCTATACAAATCACATTCATCAAGACGAGTCCAAGAGGGGGAGTGGACCAAAATGTAAATGGGGAGAGAGAAAATCCTTTATTTTTGTATTTTAATTAGAATGTTGGTTAAATATACAAATTATTTAATAGTATTGATTGGATTGGAATTATTATTATTTGTTTCGTTTTGTTCTCGTGTATATTTTTTTTTAAATTCTTTGGCCATCCCTACACGGACGAGGTTAAGGGAGAGGAAGGAAAGGGTGACTAAAAAAGTGATCCGTTGCGATTAGAAAATAAGCTGTGCTCTTTTTTTTTCTTCACTGGCCACGTGCATATCTTTTACCTTGGTCTTTTGTAGAAAGAGTTATGTACATGTATTTTGTTTGTGACAAAGAAACAACTTTTATCATTAGCAAAATTCTTGCTCTCTTCTTCCTCCCTTTGGTCCTTTCTCTTCCATTCTGTTTTCTCCCCTTTTTTCTGTCATTCTCCTCACATTCTCCTTTGATGCTCTCGGCACTCGTCGCTGTCTCTCCCACTTTTTATGTATCTTTTTTCCCGCTTTCTCTCTCTCTCTCTATATATATTGTTCATTTTATCTCTCCGTGTTTTTTCTCTCCATTTATCTCACTCTTCTTACTCTTTCCTTCTCTAACTTCCTTCTGACGTTAAAGAACTAAAAGAAAGAGATACAGAGCTATGATGAAGAGATCAAGAGCTATAGAAACGATAGATAAAGATCTTGGAAATAGTGCTAGAAAAGATAGATAAAGATAGATAAAGAGCTTGGAAAAATAGATAAATAGCAAGAAAAGAGAGACAAGGAGCTAGAAAAGATAGATAAATAGCAAGAAAAGAGAGACAAGGAGCTAGAAAAGATAGATAAAGATCTTGGAAAAAGAGCTAGAAAAGATAGATAAAGAGCTTGGAAACAAATATAAATAGCAAGAAAAGAGAGATGAAGAGAGAAAAAGTGATAAATAACAACAAAAGAGAGATAAGGAGCAATAAAGTGATAAAGAACAACAAAAGAGAGGTAAGGAACAAAAAGTGATAAAGAACAACAAAAGAGAGATAAGGAGCATTAAAGTGATAAAGAACAACAAAAGAGAGATAAAAAGCAACAGTGATAAAGTACAACAAAAGTGAGATAAAAAGCAACAAAGTGAAAACGAGCAAGAATAGAAAGAAAAAGCAAGATAAGATGGATAAATCCAGAAAGAAAACAGAGAAAGCCGAGAAAAGAGAGATAAAGCGAGAAAGAAAAATAAGAAAGGCGGGAAAAGAGAGATAAAGCGAGAAGGAAAACAAAGAAAGCCGAGAAAAGAGAGAAAAAACGAAAAGGAAAACAAAGAAAGGCGGGAAAGGAGATAAAACGAGAACAAAAAGAGGTAAGAGCAAAAGTTTTCTTGCTATTTTTCTCTTTTTTCTTGCTCTTTATCCTTTTTTTGCTCTATTTCTTTCTTTTCTTGCTCTTTATCTCTTTGCTTGCTTTGTCTCTCTTTTCTTGCTTTTTCTCTCTCTTCTTGCTCGTTATCACTTTTTTCTCGTTATCTCTATTTTCCCAGCTCTTTATCTCTCTATGTTGCTTTTTCTCTCTCATTGTTGCTCTTTCTCTCTCTTTGTAGCACTTTATCTCTCGTTGTTGCTTTTTATATCTATTTTCTTGCACTTTAGCTCTACTTGCTTGCTCTTTATCTCAATTTTTTGCTGGTTCTCTACTTGTTGCTCTTTATCTCTATTTTTGCTGGTTATCTCTCTTTGTTACTCTCTATCTCCATTTTTTGCTGGTTACCTCTCTTTCTTGTTCTTTGTTTCTCTTTGATTGCTCTTTATTACTCTTTTCATGCTCGCTATCTCTATTTTCTTTGCCTTTGTCTCTCTTTTCTAGTTCTTTATCTCTCTCCCCCTGCCTCTTCATTCCTTTTACCTCCCTCCATCTCCCCGTCGCATGTCCTTTGTCCTTTTTTTCGTACAATTGTTATGACAAATGGGCGTGGATTTGGTAATTGCATCCCTCCTTTCCGCTCGATGATAAATTATTATTGTCACTTATTACTCCAATCTCTTACCTCCAGACTCCTTTTAATACTCTCTTCATGTACATGACGGCATACGTTGTATAAATGCATATGGGATAGGGCGATCTTGAAAAAAAAATCATTTTGTTTCCACTCCAAATTGCTTCTTTTGCCCCTTTCGTCGTCGTGATCAGACACGGAGTGTGAATGAATTTTTTTTTTTGTAGTCGTAAAATAATTATCTTTTTTTCTCTCTCTTTCCATCCCCACCCAACCCCCTTGTCAAAGGGTCCTCACATTGAACCTTTAAATAATAATTTTTGGATATACTGTATTAAAAAATCACTTTTGATTTTTACGTGCAACAGATATGCAAGTCAGATTTGACACTACAATTAAATATGAAATTTATTAGTCCAAGTTTAAAGTACTATTTGGATAATTTGAAACTCGTTTCAAAGCATGTGTAATTACGCTCGTGGGACAATTGACACATTTCAAATGAGCCAAAAGTCGAGCTGTATGTACCTGCACCGTGTTGTAATTCTACGGTTTGAATCCGTCCAATGAGAGGTGATGTACAGATACGCAGATTTATGGGGCCAGATTTTTCTTATAGGCATATATTTTGGTGAGTTTAATTTCCTTTCCATTCTGCCTTTGCCGATCCTGCCTGTGTTTACGTATGCAATTGAAAGGCTAACGCCCAATGCAGAACATGTGGAAGAGAGACATTCGCCATAAAAGCCCCAAAGACTTCTTGGGGCTTGGTCCCCTTCACAATAATGATAATTGACTCCTTTGCAATGATTTTAAAATATTTTTTTGCATTTGGTTTCCTTTTCCTAATACACACGTTTTCTCTCTTTCTCCCTTTTTCTATTTCTTTTCTGGCTTCTCTCTCCATTCTCTGTCATTATCTCTTTCTCCTTCTCGTCCTCCAATTTGATCTTCCCAGCAATTTCTTTTCTCTCCTTCTCTCTCCAAATTGTCCCTTTTCTCTATAGTTGTATTTTCCCTCTCCACATTGGCTGTTTTTACTCACGCAATCGTGAACTTCTCTCTCTCTCCAATTTCTATTAAATTGGACGCTCTTTCTCTCCAAAATGGGAACTTTTTTCTCTAACACGTTTTTTCCATCCTCACCAAATTGTATCTCTGTTTGTCTCTCTACTTGTCTCTTTTCTCTCTCGTTATTTTCCTCTGCTTATCTCTTTTTTCTCTCGTTCTTTTCCTCTGCTTATCTCTTTTTTCTCTCGTTCTTTTCCTCTGCTTGTCTCTTTTTTCTCTCTTTCTCCTCTGTTTTTCTGTTTCTCTATTTCTTTAATTTTTCTTTTTCTCCTCTCTGTTTCTCTATTTCTTCAATTTTTCTTTTTCTCCTCTCTGTTTCTCTATTTCTT
>JAQGBT010004394.1:0-16661 GCA_034698585.1 Disparrhopalites patrizii
AATATCAAAGTGAGAGAAAGAAAAGTAAATATCTTAGAGAGAGAAAAGGAAATTACAGAGAGGGAGAGAGAGAGAGAGAAAAAAAAGGAAATATCAAAGTGAGAGAAAGAAAAGTAAATATCTAAGAGAGAAAAAAATCAAAATTAGAGGGAGAGAAAAGCAAAAACTCAATGAGAGGGAGATAGGAAATCGAAGAGATAGAGAAACATTCACAGAAGGAAGTGAAAATAAATTCGAAGAGAGTAAATTTACCAAGGAGAAGTACAGATATATTCAAAGAGAAAGAAGGAAGGTTTGATAAAAAAAAGGATGATAGAAATGGAGAGGAATCAAAAAGAAAGGGAAGGAGGCTAAAAAGGCTAGTCCTATAGGTGTAGTGATCCATGGTTTAAAGCTTAGTATCACTACTACATGTCCACACCACGTTGGTCAGATGTTATTACTAGCAAAAAAAAAAAAAATACAACACACACATAACATACATAGATGAAGGAGGGAATTGGGAGGAAACACAATATGGGATGAAGCTATGGACTCAATAAACGACGTTTGAAGAGCAAGCGACTTCCACCACTCCTTTTGTCCTGCCAGACCGTGACCACAATAAAATGTTTACGACAGTGTAAGTATAATGCTATCAAAATGTACTATGGGAAGAAGGGAGTTAGCAGGTGAATGGATTATAGTTGATGCCAGTGACGGCATGACGGCCACTTTATTTACTCTTCCTTGTAAAAGTATTACAACTTTTCATTTTTCTTTCTCTTCTCTCTCTCTCTCTCGCTCTCTCTCTCTCTCTCTCTCTCTCTTTCAATGTCTCTCATCATTCTCACTCACTGTTGATAATAAAAATTAAGGGATTTTTCTCAGTAAAACACATTCACCTGCCCACAACAATGAGTATGCATGCGTGTGTGTGTAAGTATTGGTAAGCAGGAAGGAACAAGAACATCCGTGGAGGAACCAAGCTAATAAGGCCGGAATTCATTAATATCTGGGTTAATTGCATCAAATTGCAGTCTTCTCCTACGACTGCTACTACTTACGTACGCCACCGCCAACACCACCGCCACCACCATTTACTAACAGCCCCTCCTGTATTTTTTTTTCTATCTTTCAAGAGCAACCTACAAGGAAAAGGTAAACGTTCTACATATGGTTGATGATAGGGTCCTATCCACTCCTGTACCTATCCCAGTACAGTGCCGGCACGAGGTGGGATGAGTAGCAGTTAGCAGTAAAGGATTTTTTTTTGTAAAACTGGAATCTTATTGTCTCTTTCACTACAAGACCCACTTGTTATGTTCTGCATTTGTATTGATAAAACATTATCGAATGTAAACTTGAGTAAATCAACCAATTCACGAAAAAAATATTTTTTTTTCTAAGTAGACCCAGACACACATGTTTGTTATTTTTTTCGCAGTCTACACCTCTTTCATGCCGCTACTTTTTTTTTTTTACCTGGTTGAACATTGTCTGAAACATCACAAGTGTTCTACTCTTGGAAGTTATACATTTTCAGGTAAATCATAACTTATCCCACCCTTTGTCTCTCCTTACCGTCTTCCTCTCTTTCTCTTTCTTCTTGTCTCTTCCTCTCCCTTGAACTATTGTCGCTATTGTTATTTGTTGAATAAAAAAACGTTCTTTCCCTTATCTGTGTTAATTCCCGCTTACTCCATTGAATTACTTACACAGTTTCCCACAGACACTTTTTCCACAGACGTTTCTAGTAGTCTCTTCAACTTTGCAAAAATATTCATGTACCGGCTAAAAAAAAGGATGCTTATGCATATTAACACATTCTACACGTAACATTTCCCCGCTCTTGCTTCATCTTCAAGGGAAGGAGAGGTTATGACTTACAAGAAAAGGTAGAGGCATCAGTATTACAAATGTATGCAAGCCTTTGTGGAAATACTAATCTTCGTCCATCTTTTTTGCCCCTCCTCATCCTCGTCGTCGTTCACAACCGGCAATATTTTTCTTCCTCTTTTCTTCCATATTTTATTAGCTTTAAACACATTCCTCGTAACATCTTCCCTAAGCCATCAGAGCAATTAAATACGGAATAGATAATGTGCATAATGCACTCACTAGATATACCCTAGGCACTTGGCACAATGCAAAAGAGCACCAAGTCTTTCTGAGCTTGTCCTGGTGTACTTTCGGTACAGGTGAAGTGAAAAATATTTAAAAAAACTGAAAAAGATGCGAATACCGCAGGAAAGAAAATGAGGAGTGAGCATCACAGTTATTTTGCCGCGTGCGACGAATTAAACCCACACACCCTGAATTGTTTACTGAGATGAGAGGGAGAAAGAGAGAGAGACAGAGAGAGAGAGCGAGAGACGAAGAAGAATCTACAGCACCAAATTTTTTCTTCAGTTTGCACGATCTGCTATTACTATATTGCCAGTACCAGAGCAAAATGGGATCGTTAAAGCACCTCGCACACTCACGCTTCAACCCTTTAATCCCAAATAACACTTTGACTTACTTTGAGCAAAAAAAAAATTTTTTTTGCTGAACCGTACAGTCATAAAGAAAGTTATATACTCCTTTCTTTCTGACATAAACCAATTTATGTATATTTGACCATTTGTATGTAGCAGAAAGAAAGAGACAGAGAGCAAGAAATGTGCGCGCGTGCATAGGCGAAGGTGTTGTTTCCTCCTCCTCCTCTTTTTCTCGCATTACCTCTAATTCGAAAAGATTTGTGTATGAGGTTTGGATCTGAAGGGATATATTTCATAAAAAACATTTGTGTATGAAGACTAGTAGAAAAAAAGGGTGTGAAAATCAAAGTATTTGAAGCAAAAAAAAAAAAACAGATTCACCCATTCTAACCTAAATTCCAAGGTGCTTAGCCACAGTGAGGGTGCACACCTCGGAAATAATGTTGGTCTAGATGTAGGTGATACATATCCATGCATATGTACATGATGTATATTTAAAGGGCATAAATGAAGAAAGTAGTGAGGTAGTGACAGTGAGAAAAAGTGCTTTGGTATGTTCTAATAAATCTGAGGACCCCTCCATCATATAATTACTCGAGGTACTTTTCACTCACCTGTACAATATCCATTATGCACACGTGCTCCTTGCATCCTGGTTAAAAGGGAAAATTGCATGTAAAAGAGATTTTTGTTTTGGAAACAAAGCAAATATGATGAGAGAAAAAGTGCATGGTCATGACACTGAAATGTATTTCAAGTTTCCGTTTTTATTACAAATATAACATGATTATAATAATAATAACACGGGTATGAGTAACAAGGCATGTACATACTTAATATCTAGGTAGTTATCGCTTACTACAACAGGTGCGTACTATAATAGTAATATCTTTTCTTATTTTTTTTTAGTGCCTATAAATTATTCCAAATCCGGTCAATTGCAATGGTCTTTTTTTAAAAAATAATGTGTTAATAATTTCCGCTACAGTTTTTCCAGCACTTTTATTGCTGTACTGACATGACCATGAAAAATAAAATATTTTCAATTAATATCATTATTATGCAAGTATGTGTACAATATTTATTGTTATACCTATAGGAAAAAGTTGTTAAATTTTAATAATATCCACTTTTTTGATTATTTGATCCCAATAAAACTATCATACTGCACCGAAATTTCCGGTTTAACCATGCCAAAGTAATGCTTTAAATTCACGATGTATGTAAACGTACTATAAATACAAGCTTAATAAAAAATTAATGCATACCACAAAACACCGAGGAAATAGCCAAAAAATAAAGCAAACGAACTCACAGGTTTTTTTTTCTTCATCTTCTTCTTCTTGAGGATATTATTGTCTCTTTTATAACGCGAAAAAATGTAACAACATTAACAAAATAACAAAATAAGCTGACTTGTTCCATAAAATGTCATAAATATAAAGCTTCTTCACAAATGTCTTTTACAATATCTCTTTCTCTCTCTATCTCTGTATAGCGTGTAATTCAATTGGCAGCTTCAAGATTGGGTTGAATAATAGTAATAATAATAACAATTCTTTAAAAAAAATACATGGATGTAATTACAAGGCACATTTTCCATAACAAACACAAAAGAGTATGTTACAGACCCTGTGAGCGAAACAAAAAATATTGTTTTTTTAACCACATAATTACATACATCATTTTTCAAAAAAAATAAAATAATAACAACATCGGCGTCAAAATTTTTGCCAGTAACATATTTAACGCTCAACAATGAATACGGATCGTGTAAAAAAATGGTTGTCACACATAATATAAGTACATACGTAAGTTTCTTTGTAGCTGTGTATTAATGTAGATTCTTATAGTAAATAAAATGTATATTTTGTCTCAGTCCATGTGAGTCCAAGTAAATTAAAAAAAATAGTCACCACTCGTAAATCATCCACGGGGAACACTTTCCATACATTTTTGTGTTGCTTTCTCGTACGAAATATTTTTTATAAGAGAGAGTTTCGTCCGCGGAGAGGTCCAAAAGATTTGGGAGTTTTTTTTGTAGTATTATTTTATATAATGTATTCATCCCTTATTACTTCTTCATAGGGCAAAAGTTGGGCAGGATTATATGGTGTATATATTGGACTGCGGATTTTGTTTTGTTTTGTTTTGCTCACCGCATTTGGAAGTTGGTGGAGAATTTCCAACTCCCGTAGATTATAGCAATTACAGGGAGTGCCTTCGTCTTCTCTTCCATAAATCCACATGCACACACACACAAACACAAACACCATTGTTGACGATGAAAAAAAGATGTTTTTGCGTCAAGTGAAGTCAGTACAGGAAAGATGTTCTTTATACACAAAGGGAAAATATGTGTTGGAGGAATTATTTGGTTGGAAATGGGTAATAAAAGGAAGTTTTGTCATTTTGGTAAACGTACTTACTAAGTAAGTTGGGATGACTTGGAAAAATTACTATTTTTAATGTTTTAGCACAATCGTAATAAAATATCCGATTTAAAAAAAAATGATTTAGTAATAAAAAAGAATATCTTTTTTTGTAAAAAAATTTCTTAATACATTTATTTTGTTCCACGTATGTTTTCCCCCCCTTATACACCCTTTAAAAAATATGTGCTGAGTGGTTCTGTGTAGTACGTATATAGTATTTTTTTATATAAATAATTTTTAGGTCTTGCTATTTCAAAAAAAATACTATTAATTATATAACAACAGTATAAAACGGATTCCTGAACATATTTATACATTATATAAAATAAAAGACAGTCAATACAAAAGTCACTGGGAAAGGTTTTTTGCTATATATGTTTTTTTTTATCCTTTGTCCTGGTACACTCACAAGTCTTTGTGTTTTTTTTGTTTATAAAAAATATTTTTTTATAATGATATATAGTAAATAATAATAAAAAACATTATTATTATTATTATTAACAATTAACAACAATTAACCAAGGCTAAGCTGGATTTGAGTGTCTCTACGCCGCCTTTTTCTTCGCACAGCCCATATTCTTGCATTCCTCTCCCTTCTTCATGGCTGTCCTCAACTTCTTAATGGTGCCAGATACTGAGCTGGGGGCTAAGTCTTCCATGACTCTGTTTTTTTTTTGTGGGGTAAAGAAAAAAAGGGGGACAAATGAGTCAAGATTGTCATTATTGTATTGTATATATAAATTAAAATTTATACCCTAAAAGTTCTTCATACTTCCTATTAATTTTTGTCATGTCAAAAAAACAATTTCACCCACAAAAATATATGTACACGGAAAATATATGTATGTATATGCATCTCTATATACATTAACTGACATTAGGAGCGTGAGAGTTACCAACGTGGATGCCAGTTACATGTGCATATACGCACACATGTAAATTTATCCTGGGTGAAAATATAATTTATAAATGGTAAACACAAATTGATGTCGGTACGGCTGCCATTTGTCATTGACATTGCCCCCAAGAAGACTAGAAGGGCGAGTCATTCTCATGTTACACCTCATTCCCGCTCTTTCCGGTTTCCATATGCATAAATACATGTTCTTTCTTTAATCCAATTTCCTCCCTACAACTATCTAACTGGTTGATAAACATTCGGAATATAGATATGCGCCTCAAAATTGTGGAACTCTTCATGTACCTTAAAGTAAAAAGATTGTAAATAGTTAAATGCCCATGCATATATGGAATGTCAATGAAAAAGAAATCGCTACTAAATACAATGAATATAAAAATGATGAGGTGATTTCTAAATATCAACCACATGCGTCTCATTTGTCTAGTGGAAAAAAAAGAAGCTATAATAAAAACTTGGATGGGAAGGATGTGAATCAATGTAAAACTTTTTAAAACGCTTGTGGATTAATTTTTTTTTTCTCTCTCTCTTCACTTTCACACCCTCCTTAAGTATGTAGAGGGAGAGATAACCAGTATTCATATGCAGGGCTATAGAACCAGAGAGAGAGAGAGAGAGAGAGAGAGATAACCCAATTTCACTCCCTTTTATTATTGATATTGAACTGAAAGCATCACACACAAGTTCATTTAGACTACTTTCCCCCCACCTAAATGTGAATATTTGAGAGATTCTATGCATAACAATCACGACCGTGTGTGGTTTCATGAAAAAAAAAAGAAACTAACTACTGACCATCCTCCGTGTATATACGAGGTATTTAGAGGAGCTGATAAATAAACTTTCATTCTTCCTTACATTATTATGTCCATAACACACAGGTGTAGACACGCTCCCATGTATGCATACCTTTAACTCTTGCTAATTGTCCTCTATACATGACACGTTCAGGTGAAGAGGAAGTAGAGAGAGAGAGAGACAGAGAGAGAGAGAGAAAGCACATGGATTTTTTTCTCATGTGTGATTATTATTAATGTGAGAGCCACTAATGAAATATCAACAACTTACACCTGTTTTCACCTGCTCCTATCACCACTTTTAAATCCTCTCTGTCTCTCCCTTCCCTCCAATTTTCTCTTTATAGCCTTTAAGTATATCAAACATCTTTATGAAAGGGTGTACTCTGTCTAATGCAAAAAAATTTAGCACAGGTGTTATCATGCCATGCATGCATATACATACGTATGCAGTGAGGTTTGCCCAATCATGATCGCTCCTGTATCCTATTGTATGAGATGGAAGGTGAGACTATAAAAAGACGTGAAAAAAAATATGTATAGAATTTTTACCTGAGAAAGGCATCAGCTTTCTTCACTTTTTTTACTAATTTCCCCGCATCGCACATCATCTTCTCGATACAATCTTCTCCCTCAATGGCGGCAAGAACCAGGCTGGTCAAAGTATGGTAATCTTCCTTGCTGAGTCCCAAAAAGCTAGGAGATCCGCCTACGTACACAGGAGGAAAAATGGTGTAATTTTTTTGCAACAAAATAAAAAAAAAAACGTTCCCATGCTACTTACTAACATATTATTTGGAGAGGAAATTAGTTTCTACGGAGTAATTACCTTTGTAAATGTCAGTATACATATGTACACTTATTATGAATCTACGGAAATTAACCCTTGTAAATAAATTTTTGTTGCTAATGACTAAATACAGACTACAAGGGAGGATGTTTTTTCGGAAGATGATGGGACTCTATAGTAATACAGACTTGAATTAAAAGTATAATTAAAAAAAAAATAGAATATCTTTGAAATGCTTCTTACCATCCAAACTTCTGTAGTAAACATTCTCATCACTACGAACGTAGGCCCAGCCAGGGAAGAGGAGAGCAAGACCAGCGATGACCAAACCGGCAATAGCCAAAATAGCAATCACACCCAAGGGGTCAATTCCATAGGAATCCGTGGCGGTGTAAGTCTCTTTGGGAGCATGGTAAGAGGCGGATTCTTTTTGTTCCTACAAAAAAGATGGATACAACAACAAAAATTTTAAATAATTCCATTTTTGTTCCACATCCAGGAAAATTCCAGTCAATTTTGAGCTTTTGATAGCAATTTCCAAGTCATTATTTTTAAGGCCTTTTAGTACACAATTTTTTCAAAGGGATTGCAGCTTTATCCAAAAAAATATATACATATAAATTGTCCAACAAGTAAAATATTTTTTCTTAAATCAAATTAATTTGTAAAAAAAATATAATTTAAATGTCTTTTCAAATAAAATTTAAATTAAAAAAAAATTAAAAATGCAATCTATATGAGTATAAAAAAGGCAATTTTGACCGTGAATTTGCTTTCCTGTACCTGTACTGGGTAATAGTAGTAGTAGTATCCGTTGTTGCCCGCGGGTTGAGCATAATTGCCCGTGGCTGGAGCTCCATAGCCGGATGCGGGAGCACCGTATTGCGTACTGGCGGCAGCAGCTGGATATCCTCCAGTGGCTTGAGCTGCTCCAGCATATCCTCCTTGAGCATAGCTGGCATCCGCATAAACTGGGGCATCTCGACTCTGTGCTACCGTTTGTGTTGCAGCTACCTACATATTTCCAACACGGAAGTTACAATACATACTTTATATATGGTGAACTTCCCCCCAAAAAAAAACATTATAGAAGATGTTCAAGAAATTCTTTGAATTTCTTGGGCTCATCTTAGCATACACATATACACATCTCCATGAGTTCTGTAACTCCTGAAACTCACTTGTTGTTGTTGCTGAGCAGGTAATTGTTGGGTTTGAGGTGCCCCCATGACGGCCAGAGCCATGGAGATGGTCAACAGTACTAACTTTTGCCACTGCATTTTCCCTTTTAAAAAAATCTGTAATCAACACAAACAAGTCATAGATTTGAGAATGAATCCAAGGTATTTGTAAATAGATACGGGCGTAAATCCATACATGTGCGGTTTATATACGTCAGTATTTATGTATGTGTAATGTATATATACGTGTGCATTGGTCAAGACACCAAAAATTGGTGCACGAAACGGAAAAAAAATGTGTGTGTGGCTACTTTAGTGGAAAAAAAAGAGTTGTACACGGATGAAGGAGTTAGAACGTCCATAATTATATTTTCAAGGTGTATTCCCTGGTAATTATCCAATAATGAGCATCTTTTTTTTTCTTTTTGCACATACAAAACGGCATCGGTCTTATACTCACGTATCTATGCGGTATGTGGAGCAAAAGAAAATAAATCTGCTGTCTTTTTCTACTTGCTTTAGTTTGTTAATAGAGTGCTCGATTCATCCTTTTGTGTGTCCTCATCTCCACATCCACATAAATCCTCTCATAAACTCAATACTTTCGCCGTGCTCAAAAATTAAAAAAAAAAAAATTAAAAGACTTTTCTTATCAAATTACTCGTTGCGAGTGACTTAAATTTATTTTCCCGCCAAATCCTTCCTTTTGACCCTCTACACCTCTTCCTTCTCTTGTTCTTCCCAGCAAAATGTTTTGTATGTTGGAGAAGGAGGAGGATATGAGAAGAAGGAATGAATGGCGAGTATCATGTGAATTAGAAAGGAATTATGGTATGACTATATCCACCCCTCGGACGAGGAAAGACTATAAGAGTGGACCATTGTCGCACCTCCCATGTTTGGGAGAGACAAACAATGTTTATGCCTTTTAACTAACGGATTGAGATGATTTTTTTTATTCCCTAATAAATACTCATATAGTTTACTGTAAGCGGTAATTTTCTTTTTTGTTTGTATGGTAATCTTTGACTGGCGAGCATCACGATGAGAGCGTCTGAAGCATATGACCCACATTTCTCCCCCGTCTTCTTCTTCCTCTTCATCAATGACTCCCCTTCACTACTAATATAGCTGTCGGATAGGCCAATGTCCGAGTGGCAGTGAAAGAGAGACACACACAAGTGTGTGTGAGAGAGAGAGAGGAATACCAACAACAAGACAAGCGTGATGGGAGGGGAAAGCGAGAAGAACAAAGAGAGAGAGAGAAAGAGAGAGGAGAAAAGAGAAAGATACAGAGAGGAAGAAAGAGAAAGAACGAGAGAGACGAGGAAAGAGAAAGAACTAGAGAGAGAGAGGAGGAAAAAGAAAAAGAGCTAGAGAAAGATAAAGAAGACGAAAGAGAAAAAAAGAGGGAGAAAGGAAGAGAGAAAAAGAGGAAATAGAGAGAGAGAGAGAGAGAGAGAGAGAGAGAGAGAAATGGAGGGCAAAAATTATGTTGGATGAAGGAGGGGGAGGAATGTCTGCATAGAAGAGCAGACTGAATGTGATTATGAGTCCCTGAGTACATATGTTTGTGTGGGGGGAGAAATGAGATGAAATGAAGAATCAATGATTTCAAAAAAGAATGTATAGTCTATATGGCCGTATACTTCATCAGAGGGAAATGTCAGTAGGGGAAAATATACCGGTGGAGATGTGGATAGGTATACGTGTTAATGCCTAGGCAAACATCATCCTCCAACAGGGAAGAAGAATTGGTCAAGTAAAGAGCAAGGGGGAATGAGAGAGATGCAGAGAGAGAGAGAGAAAGAGAGAAAGAGAGAGAGACAGGGGAATAATATGGAGGAAGCCCGTAAACAAATGCAAAGGCGAAGAGAACGAAATACTATGTACATACATAGAAAGAGGATTTTTTAAACTGGTAATTCAGGTGAAGCAGGTTTGGTCCAAGGAATCTTGAACGATATGGGTGACAACCACAACAACAGGTTAGTGTGAAGGGAAGCATAATGATGTGTTTCTCTTCTACTGGCGAGATACCTTCCTTTAAAAGATGAAGAAGAAGAAGAAGTCGAAGAAGAAGAAGGAACAGACGATCATGAGGAAGAAACGTATAAAGTAATGATATAGGTTCAGTGTGGTTGGTTGCTACATCTCTTTCAATCTCTCTCTCTCTCTCTCTCTTTCTATCTCTCTCTAGGTAACAGAGGGTAAATTTGAAGAGGTATAGAATATAGAGTGCACACACGTAGGTGAGTCGTCAGACAGGTACTGGGGGTAACATTCATATAACGGTACTTCGGCCTTCACACTGACCTGCTACATTGACCGTCCGGGACGGTGAACTCCACACTTCACCACCACCACATCCTGCATCTGCTCTACACCCTCCTCTTTCACCTACTTAACACGGTCCAACAAAAAAATAAGGTATATAGAGAGAAAAGTGCAAAATCTTGTATATCTATTATCTATATACTTTTTTTTTTTCTTTCCCCAAAACACGTCTCATCTCTTTTCCTTTTCTATACAAGAATAATGGTATCTAAAGGGAAAACTTCTAGGAAATTCCCAATCATTTCTCTGGATTTTCTACACATTCCTTTCTTTATCCAAACTCATGTCTCTTTATCC
Source organism: Disparrhopalites patrizii (assembly GCA_034698585.1). Taxonomy (NCBI): domain Eukaryota; kingdom Metazoa; phylum Arthropoda; class Collembola; order Symphypleona; family Sminthuridae; genus Disparrhopalites; species Disparrhopalites patrizii. The sequence goes on from JAQGBT010004394.1 coordinate 11,219, forward strand.
TACAAGCCACAACAAATTATTCTACCTTAAATAATGCAATATTTTGTACGGAAAGAGAGTTTTCTACCCAGTTTTTCGCCTTTTTCCATTCCTTTTTGGCTTCTCTCTCTCTCTCTCTCTCTCTCTTTATTTCTCTCTTTCTCTTTCTGCCTTTCTCTCTCTCTCCCTCGGCCCCTCTCTGGCCTTCCATTTTCCTCGTTCTTCATCTCTTTCTTTCTCCCGTCTGTCGTATATTACTGTGTCCCCGTATCTTTTTTTCTTCTTCTTGTAATATGTATGGATTTTATTCCTCTCTTTCTTCTGTATTTATTCTGAGGTGTCTCTTTCCTCCTAAGTGTTTTCTTTAGTTTCTCTCAGCTATATTATTCTTATTGAAAATGTTTCACTCACCCTCTCTTTATCCTACCTCAAAAAGTCTTAAAATAATGCAAAGTACGATGTTTTTCTCAGTCCTCAAGAGAAAATCTGTTATTGGGGGATTTACAACTATTTTCTTCTTCTTCATCTTTTTTGACTCTCTTCCTTCACCTTTCTTCTCTCCTTTGGCTTCCACAGTCACCTGCATTTGCGAGGGGGAAGCAAACTATCCCAAAAAGATATTCATCACACTGCTACACTTATTCTATACACATGCACTATTCTATGTATATATATTTTTTTTACATGGAAAGTCTATTATATTTTTCTGGCTCATCTTCAACAAAGTTCTTCTTCCTGTGACCTAACTGATGTAATAAAATCTTTATAATAATCATAATACGGCTTTTTTCACTTCGTTTCACTCAGATAGTCATCCCTGACGTAAATACATACAACTGGTACATACCTCGAGGCTACTTATTCTTTTTCTTCCTCGATCCCTTCTTCATTCCTACGTGGCCCACCTTACCCAGAACCCTCACCTTTTACCCAATTGTGAAGTTACTATATACGACATAGAAAATACAGAAAAAAAACGTTTACACTGTATTATACATTCGTATATAGGAGGAGAAAAATAACGTTGGGAAAAAATGGAGAGAAAAAATAATATGCACACACTCTCATGACCGCTATATTTAGTGTCCAATTCAGTTTTTTTTATCTGATATGCCCGAGGGAAAAGGAAAAAATAAAAAATGTGAGAGAATGTACCAAAAAAACAATACAGAATGTTGCCGACGAATAATAGAGAGATGTATGTATATGTACAAGTGTCAGAAGAAGCGTTTGAGGGAATGACAGGGAATATATTTTAGGGAAGAATTTTCTACCTCAAATCTTTCAGTTATTATAATAAGATATACAAACAACAATTAACTCATGAAACTGTGACTTACATGCAAGGGAGTATGCATATGAACCCTTTCCGTGGTGGCTCAGTTGTGGAAGGAAAAAAAGTTGATAATAACTATTCTATGATTAAGTACATAAATGCCTCCTTGTAATGAGATAATCATACGAGAAAAAAAAGCGATGAAATCTGCCAAAATCGTGTCTCACGTGTTACACACGGGCAAAATAAAAAAAAATAAAGGGAACTTTCTTGGGAGAATAAGAAAGAATGAGTTTGAGTTTTATTAGAGGAAGGAGATGCACTTATACTTATATAGGAGTTGGACAAAGAATGAGAGATGTGGGTCATTCCCTTTTCCATAATCCTGGCATACTGCTTGAGGATGAAATAATGCAGAGAAAGAGGCTTTAAAAGCTCATTATTATCATTATTCTACCACTCAAGATTAGTGCCTTGTTTCCGCCGTTTTCTTACTATTACACAGACACATATTATGTGATTATGCTACTTGTGGTATGCACCATATACTGCATTATGTGGGCCTCTTCCCCACAACATGGCTGTGTGCCTCTTTCCGCAAAAAAAAAAATAAAGAACACATAATAACTGCCGTGCTTTAACGGCACCAATGGAAGGCCACTCACAAACACAGTGTTGTTCACCCAAAAAAAGACAAAGACCTTTCAATTTTATCATCCTTTTTCTCTTGTTTTTTTTCTTCAAAACCCAGGATTTTTTCACATATTAGAAACAACCACCATTATGGGTGAATCCCCAAATTTTTTAACATGGGCCTATTTCAAGGGAAAATATGGGATAAAATAAATACAAGGGGAATAAAAATGCATCACAAACATACTAAAAGGAAAAAAAAATACTTGGGAATCCCCAATAATCACTTTGTCCTCCCTCTCAACAAACAAATAAGTATAGAAAGATTCTCTTAAAGAACTACTGAACCAAATAGGAAGATGGAAAGACCTGGGACATTAAAAAAAATCAGAACAAACAAGAAGGTGGAAATACATAAAAAAAAACGACATGTGCCCACTCAATTGCTTCTCACTGTGCGGATTGTTGACCTTTGACTTTTTTGAGTGATGAGTTCTTTTTGGGAAGAGAAGAAAAACATACAATAAATTCTGTTTTACTACCCCAACTATTGCGACTCACTCCGGTCAAGTTTTATTGTGATTTGTCTCCTCCTACAGTGACAATTCCCAATAAACGGATAAAATGCTCAATCTATATGGGCACGGTCATAAAATTCTAATGGTGGCTACGGTAATAATAATGGGTTGGAGCACCTATAATAAAGCACAGTGGAGGATGGAAGGGTAAAATAAACGAGGCTGTTATTGTTGGATCTTGTTTTTTTTAATTGAAAGTGTGGCATTTCCTGACATTTGTTTTACAATTACAACTGCTCTGTCAGAGATGTATACATAAAAAAAATATATCGTCTTCCAATAACAACAAGAGGGGTGGGGAGGAAGAAGAAAAATAGCTTTCTAAATTACTCTGGCTCACCATGTAAGATGTATGCACCATGACAAGAATGCAAAAGGGCTATTACGAAGGGAGAGAGAGAGACGAGTAATGAAGATTATCAAGTATACATGCGTATACATAACCTTTCCTCTACACTATTTTTCATGCTTTCTTTTTAGAAAAGCTTGATTGGGTCCTTGAAAGGGAGAGAGAGAGAGAGAAAGAGCCTTTCAAAGTTACGGTAGTAAACAAAATTAAAGTGCAGATGATATTCTTTTACATTTATAAGCTCCTACTATTAACCGTTCAAGAGGGAGAGTTCAAGGCAGGGAAGGTACGCTGGAGCTGTACAGGGATCATTAGGGATGGAAGGGAAGGGAAGAAATGCTGGAGAACATCATGAGGATGTATCTCCTGTAGCAAGTACCTTGCTCTTGAGGGTCCAGAACAAGAGAGAGAGAGAGAGAGAGAGAGAGATGAAAGTACTTAAAGAGGAGAGAAGAGGAGAGAAGTGAACTCGGAAAGAAGAGCCTTGAAACTGGAAGGAGAGGAAAGAAGGTGTAATAATCTCGGTATTCTCTCCATTCTTGGTCAATGTCTAGAGGTAATGTGTGATGGTCAAAAAGGTTTGGAGTGGTGTAGGTACCTGATAATAAAATAACCTTGTCCTTGAAAAATACCGTTCACTTGAACTTCTTCCCTCTTTCCCTTCATCTCTTCTCCTTCCTTCTATATATTTTTTTCTCATTCAAGGGTTCCTTGCCCCTTTAACCAGGTGAAAAACATGCTCCTTCATGCGTCTGTAATATTTATTCTCCCGGACACAAACAAAAGAATTCAACGATAATAAGATTTTTGGGAAGTTGGAGAAAAATAATGGACCAAATCTTCTCTCTCTCTCTCTCTCTCTCTCTCCTTGGTTTCTCTTCTTTCTCCCTCCCCCTCTCCCTCTCCGGATCGTTCTCACGCACAAGACGGAAATGATCTCTGACTACCTTTATACGTATACATTTGTATGAAGGAGAAGAATGGATCCGTATTCTTGTCACTCGCTCAATCACAAAATATGGTGGGGATAGAGAATAATAACTTGGAACCAAAAAGATTTCCTCCCACAAAAATCTTCCTTTGTGTCTCCGGTATTGACTATTATTATTTTTTCTCAAAAAAAAAAAAAAAAACTATATATGTATATAATTTTTGGGTATTTCTGTATGTGCTGGTGTGTGAAATGGATACAAAAATACAGCCCGGGTGTAGATGAGAGAATATTAAGTATTCACACTGAAAAAGTCACATTACCTGCGTCAAAGGTTGTCGGGTTGAAATTGTAAATCAAAAAAAACTTAAACGTTTTTATTTAAGATGATAAATTTCCAAAAAATTTGCTCGTTGGATGGATCTTCTCCTTTGGGGATGAAACAAAATGAAAAAGATAAATGTAAAAAAAATATATATATAACAAAAAAATGCACAACAATTTGCAACAACAAGTGTCACTCGGTCGAACCAAAAGGAAACTGGTAGTGGTCTTGGGGCCTCAACGGCGTTTTATACCTGGCGATTTTTTTTGCAACTTTTATAATTCCACATATGTTGAAGGCATATTATAATGGTTGGTGGTTGGTGATGGTGGTGGAGGTAGTAAAGTAAAGGCAGCTTCATAAGAAAATGAATTTGCGGAATGCCTTACATTTTTTCCCTCCCTCTCTGCCTTACATATACATGTAGGTGCATTTTACCTACACTTTCGTGGGGGTGACCATACTTTGTGAGGTAAAGAGGAGTGGAGTAAGCAGTTGTATGGGAAAAAGCAAGGGAGAGAGAGATATAGAGAGAAAGAGAGAGAGAGAGCGAGATTCTGAAGAAGAGGATGATGGGCTCAGTTCATACGGTACCTTCTCTCTACCTGTACGTCAATGTGTACGTTGTTAATTGTGGTAGTAGTATCTACACGACCGCCATATGAAAGTGCGGACGGAGTGAGGATTTTGAAACAATAAAGTAGAAAAAAAAATCCATGCTCTCAAGTCATATTATGGAATTACAGATAGTATCAAGGAGATGCCGAGGCAAATCTTAACTGGCGGAGAATGTTTATAAGTCATAAGTAAATCTTGGGTTAACCACCATTTTTTCCAGATTCACCCAATTTTACTCTTCACCGACCTAACCCGCAAACCATCTCTCGTTTTGTAGTAATCTCCGGATATTTTTTTGGGGGTTAACTAATGCTTTTTGTAAACAATTTATTTTGGAAAAACTCATATGACGTATTTTTACTGGGCCCTTTCACCCGTATCTTTGCACTGATTTTCTTCCTTTCTTCCTCTACTCATTCCGTCTCTTTTTCTTTGACATTGTACTTTACCTCCATGTCTCATTTTGTCCCACCAAGTTCACAACTTTCCCACATTATTTTTGGTGTCACTTTTTATGATTATTCCTCAATTTCTCCATCTCTATGAATTCCTAATGTTTTATCACCTATTTGTTCCACTATCTGTATTTTCTTCTCTCTCTCTCGCTTTCTCTCGTGGCATTTCCATTTTTGCTAGTCTTTCTCTCTCCTTTTCTCTCTCTCTTTCACTCTCTCTCTCTTTCTCTCTCTTTCTCTCTCTCTTTCTCTCTCTTTCTCTCTCCTTTTCTCTCTCTCTTTCACTCTCTCTCTCTTTC
>JAQGBT010004395.1:0-16659 GCA_034698585.1 Disparrhopalites patrizii
GAGGGGAACTTATGTGCATTTGGATGAAGGGAAAGGAGATGAGTAGCTGGAGGAAGGTGGAGGTTGGAGGACGCGAGGATGAGACTCGGGAGACTTGGGAGTTAGAAGGAAATATTGGGAGTAATAATTGATGAAGGGAGAAGAATTGACGGACGGAATGGCGGGGCTGATGGGCCAAAACAACATAACCCTCACATTAGCTCCCTCATAAAGCTGAAAAGTATCAACATTCACTTTTACTCCCGGGGACGAGTCCATGCATTTCCCGCTCCTATTCCAGAGCTCATCTCCCCTCCGCCGCCCACTACATCCACTGCATCCCCGAGACTCCTCTGGAGTCTGGAATATTAAGTTAATGGCCACCGTCTATGACCACCACCACGGAATTCCCCAACACCTTCCCAATCCCATCTGAATCATTCATGCACCGCCAAATCCCGAGCAGTGCCAGGAAGGCAGGGGAAACCAGAGAGGGAAAGCAAGGGAGAAAGCGAGAGAGAAAGAGAGAAATCCAGAAACAGAACGCGAGAGAGAAAGCCAGAGAGAGAAAGCAAGACAGAGAATGCGAGAGAGAAAGCCGGAAAGAGAGAAAGCCAGAAATAGAAAGCGAGAGAGAAAGCCAGAGAGAGAAAGCCGGAAAGAGAGAAAGCCAGAAAGAGAAAGCGATAAAGAGAGAAATCGTGAGTGAGAAGTGAAGGAAGCCTCGTGTAAAGAAGTTGGCTCTGTGTGGGTGTCTTTGAAGTGGTTAGGCCTTTAGTCTCTTGTCCGTTTTTCACTTTCCCCGTTCTTCTGTCTTTCTCCATCTCGCTCTGAGGAGTTCCGCGTGTCCCTTATTTCTCTTTCTCGCCCGGTGCAGACGGCTCTAAACCAGGCGCTTACATGAATCCACATGTAACAGACGAACATTCCCACAGAATTTTTTGGGGAAAGTTCGTCCTGAAAAATAAGCCCGGTTAAGTGGAGGCGGACGGAGATGTTAAACAAAGGAACTCCAAAAGTTCCCTTCAACACCCGCTCAGCTCCATTTGCGTGGGAATAGAGGCGGGAGCGGGGGACGGAGGGCTCCTTTTACTCCCTCATATTCTCCTTGTAATTATCCTTATTAATCCAATGGAAAAATAAACATTTCACAAGAACTTTCTCGCTCCTTTCCTAGCGCTATTCCTCTCCACTCATATCTACTCCGTATGGACGCAACAAAATTCTGCCTCTCTCTCCAGCCATAAGAAAAGGTAATAAATGATTTCCAGGAAGAAGAATTGAAAAAAGTCATAAAAACTTTTTTTCGGGGGGTGGGATATAAAAGGGAGGAAGGAGAGAGGATTCCCAGTTTCCCAGCTCGCCAGCTTGACTCTTGTAATGAGCCTCAGATGGGAAGTTAAAGAGCCTTTCTGGAGCCTTTCTGGTGCAAGGGGAGATAGAGAGAGAGATGGTTTAGTTGGGTATATGGAAGGGGAAATGAGCTGAGGCCTCTTCCTCTCTTCCCCTCTTCTCCCCCTCCCCCCTCATAGCTTCCTGTCAAAAGATACAAGAAAGAGAGGGAAAGAGTTGGACGGAAACCAATAATTGAAGAATGTAAAAACGCTTCCTCTCCCCACTTCTCGGACACAATGGAGGCCCATTTGGCCCTCACTCGGAGAATCTCTTATCATTTTCTTCCCCGGCCTCGTGTGCGGAGATGCTGGGCGGATCTCTGGAGCTTCTTCGTCTGGGTACTTGGAGTAAACATTAGGGAATAATCCCGCATTCTTCCCCGCACACAATGATCAGAATCAATAGAATTAAATTACAAAGTGTGTGTACTTATGCTTGGGATTCTTTCCCTCCACGTCTGACTTTCTGACCTCCTCCTCCACGTGGCAGAAGAAGGGAGGGGAGGAAGCTGGAGGGAATGCTGAGAGGGAAGAGAGAGGCAGAGGGAAGAGGGAGGTGAGGGCAAAAGGAGTGGGTAAGGTGAGAGTGACCGCATGAGGAGACGTTGAAGAGGGAAAGCTGTGTTGGTTGAAAAAGCCCGGGTCTCGAGGGACGCCGGGAGGAAATGGGAAGATATGGAAATGCGGACTCGGGGGAATTCCCTCCAAATTCAATCTCTCCATTTCTCATTCCGCCTTCATTTTTCATCCACCTTTCGCAATGCCAATATTGTCTCGGCAATCCAATCACTCCTCTCTTTCGCTCTTCACTCTTCAATCATATTTAATTCCATTCTTTCCCTCATTCTTTCCCATTTGCTCCCTCAGCCTTCTCCCGTCTCACACTTCCAGGGAAGTCTCCTCCAGGCCCCACCTTTCAGCGTCCACCTTCCGGCAGAGATGACCAGGATGCTGTGTTATGTACACTCTCATGCATTCTTGCATTCTTGGTTCGAATGATCCCAATGTGCAATGTATGACTTATGTAAATGAATGGTTTGTTTTTATCCTAGGCGAACTTACCTTAATTTGTGCGGAAATCCATACAAGCATTAATTATTTCTCATATGTATTTGCTGTTAGTCATTTCTGAAGAATGTATGAGTGTGAGATGAATGAACGCTGTAAGAGACTGCATTTCGTATTTAGTGGAATATTCCACCATGGAATATTCCACCGTTGAATATTGCATGGTATTCAGCACTTTGTATTACGTTTATAATTGCTGCTGTCTCAGCAAACGTTCTTCCTGAGATCAATGGCAAGTGCGTTTGTCATCGATCTTTTTCAATGTATTGTAACGAAAAGTTGCTTACTTTTCCCTTTTCAGAAAACTAAGTTTTCTGTGTCAAATCTTCTCGTATGTGTCGTCAATGAAGGTTTAGTCATCATTCATCCTAAACGTTCATTGATGTACTATAAATACGGGAGAGAATTGCCTCTCGTGAAACACTTATTCGGTTGTAATTGGATAAGCCTCGTAATAAATCAGTTCATTTTTATTTGAAAAAACATCCATGTGTGAAGTTCGCTGTTGAAATTTTTTGATTCTTCAACCAATTAATTTCTACGCTCTACCAGTGAGTTATCTTACCATCCACAAGTTTTAGTTAATCTTGAATTAGAAGGTTGTAGTTCTGCGTAGGTGAAGCCTTTTCAGGAGCAATTTTAGCTTGTACCAGGAAAGTTAGGTTTGACTAGTTTACATTCAAACAGTGTGACAATTTTAGGCTTAAAGCTCATATCCCAATAAAGTGAATTAGGCAAGACGTGTACAGGTGTAGCTTTTGGATAGTTTATTTTTATTGGAAGTGTGATAATATTATTAATTGTAGCTTTGGTTAGTTCATATATCCACGCAATTTGTATGTTTGTAGAGGGACAAGTTTAAAAACTGCTCTTACAACCTAAACCAACCTGATTTAAAATCCTGATTTGGCAGTGTAAATTGTGCCCTTACATTCCCATCTGACGAAATCCCCAATAATGATTTCGTCGTAACCGTGTCACTCCGCTCTCTTGTCTTTCCCTCCCGTCTCCTACGCCTTCCTGCTCATCTTCCCCAGCTCCACGGCAATTACCGATGTAAGAAGTGAGGAAGAAGGAGTAAATGTAATGGGGCAGTGCGGGTGAGTTTGGCTGTTGCGAGGAATACAAAAGGGCGGAGAGGAAGAAAGGGCTTGAGAGCGAAGGGGATATGAAAGAGGGAGGGGAAGGGGAGACGCGAGAAAGTCGGGAGACACGGGAATGAGATGTTGGGCGGGCTGAGTGAATTCCATGGGAAATCCAGCACTTGAGTCCGGCAAGGGGAAAGGAGCCCTAAATATCTCCTTTGGCTACCAAACGCTACTGGATAATGGATGCAAATAAGCCGGACTGGACGAGATACAAGACTTGAATTGAACCTCACCTCTTCCTTCCCAGACGTCGCTATATCTTCATATATACATCCATGCATACATACATATGTATCTTACACCTAGTAGACAGAAATCTTTGATGGACCGAGATTCTCCGTCCACATTATTCCTTCACCTCCATTTAAACTGCACAGCCAGTGGCTTATTCCACACATCCGAAGGAAAGTCGGGCTCCGGCGATCTGCAGGAATTATGGTAGTACTGAAAGTGAGATTCATTCACTCTTTGGATTCCCCCAGAATTTCCCGTCCTTTCCGCACGTCCATGTAGTATATCCATATATATAGATATATAGACAATGTGTTGCTGGGTGTGCGCCTGGAATTGGGTAAATAAGAGGAAAGAGTTATTAGCGGAGCGTAATAAGAGGTGGATGGAGGTGGATGGAGGTGTGCATTGCTCCTCAACGAGACGCCAATTCAGCTCCAACGGCCTCACTCTGGCCGTGGAGTAAATAAAACAAGTCCTGCGGAATTATGGAGACTTTTGCTAAAGGTAGATAGGTCGGAGGAGTTTCCTCCATGTAGTCGCGGGAGGGAGAGAGACGGCAGGTGAGTGCATTAGTGCGGGGGGGGGGAGAGGGAGAGGGGAGGACATGAAAGAAGCACTCACGCTCCCTGCTCTCTCTCTCTCTCGCTCTCTCGCTCTCTCTCTCTCTCTCCCGCTTTTATCCCCATGTTTGTGTCCCCTGAGAAGGGAGTCCAGAATAGCGGGCTGAATTATTTACATGACCTTCTCAATTATTCACAGTCCGAGCTCTCCCTCCTTCTCCCTCCTTCTCCTTCCTCTTTTCTCCTCTCTTCCTCTTCACCTCCAGTAGCTCCTGGAAGGCTCCACTCGCCCTCCCCCCAGCTTTTTCCTCCCTGCAATTAGTTTCCTTGCGGGGAAGAGCCCACCGCCGTCCTCCCATTCACATCACCACAATCTCCCAATTTGGTCAACGATTTTTCCAATGCGCTCTCCTCCGAAAAAAAAAAGAAAAGCCAGCATTCCCCTTGAAAAGAAGCCAGTGGCGGCCGGGGGAGACGTCTGGAGGAGGAAGAAATGACGTAACGAGGTCATCATTCCAAGTCTTCCAGTCTTCCTGCTCCCCTCCCCGCAGTGGATGGATGGGCCAAGTGCTGGGGCTGGAAGCTCTCTCAGTGCAGCCCGTCTCCCTCCTTTTTATTGAATGTCATTCCTGGGGAGGTTTAAGAATGGGCTGGGGAAGGCCTGGTTGGAATGGGCCGCTCAGATGGTCCGGCTTGTCGGCGGGGAGACGAACTCAAGGAGTATACAGAAGAGTCTTTTTTGAGAAGTGGATGTTGTTGATTCCGCATGGGGACAACATAAAGACGGGGATGCGGCATTTTGGACCGAGATGAGGGACGCATACAAAGCGGGAGAAGGCCATCCCACGTGTCCGCCCGTCCACCAGAGCCCGGCTCCGTGAGGATACATATGCTCCCATGCAGAATCTGCGATAATGGAGCGATGGGTGGGGATAGAGCCAGCCGGGTGTACATCTCCCTCCAATCCCCTCATCCCCCTCTTTCCCCTCTTTCCCCTCATCCCCCTCATTCCCCTCATCCTCCACGTCTTCCTCCTCTCATCTTCCTCCTCAACCATGAATTATTCTTCCTCCGGCCTCGCAGCATGAGGCATTTACAAAGCAAGTTACTTCCTGGGCGGAATGTCAACTGGGAGTCGGAGGCAGGGATTTCCGAAGTTCCTTCCAGCCCGGGAAGAGCTCGCAATCAGACAGAGACGGAGAGGGAGAGGGAGAGAGAGAGGGAGAGGGAGAATGGGACGATGTGGATGTGTTGAGCTCCACATCATTCCCTCCCCACGCAATCCTCCACTCCTCCAAAAAATGAATATTCCTTCGTTAAAATCTACCACATTGATTTCTCCCCCTTCATTTCTTTTTTCCCGCTTCCCCCGCCCATTTGGCCGTACTTAATCCCTGGAAAAAAAAGGATTCATACGTGCACTAACGAAGGGAGAGGAAGAGAGAGATTTCCTTGTTATTTCCCTCTTTTTATGCCATAACGTAATCAGGCTCGGGCGGCTTCCCTCCGCCTCCGCCCTCCACTCCAGAGCGGCTAGAAGTGGATGGAGCAGGTCCATATGGAACAACAATCAGGGGCTTTTGGGGATTTTTTGGGAGGTGAAAGCGGGAGTGGGAGAGACGAGCTCCCCGTCTGCCGTCCTGGAACACTTTCCCCGGGACGATCATGATTATTTCCCCCTTCAATCATTCCACTCATCAACCTCCCATGCAATACTCATTCCATTTCCTTCTCCATCTTCCGACCCTCCAGAATCAATTGGGCTTGGAAGAGGAAGTGGAAGGTAGGCGAAGAGGGAGTCGCTAGGCCCATCTTCCCATATATGGCCCTCCCTCATTCCATTGCCATCCCCGATTCTTCTGGAGCATGCAAAAGTCAATCCTTGTCCGGGTCTTTATTCTTTCTTGAGCAACATTCCCTGTCATCTTTCTTCTTTCCATCATCCTGGCACATTGCGTCACTTCTCACTTTTCATTGAAGACCCAACCAAAACTTTGCCGTGCTCCATTGAAAGAATGATGGATGATGGAGATAGCCATCTACTTGGTTGCAACAATATGCCACAAGAAAGTGCTGAAAGAATATAGTGCTACAGTGTACACTGACAAATGCATGACCACAATTAAGACTCAAATACTACGCCAGAGAAAAGAAAAGAAGATACGCGAGGACTCCGAAAAACAAAATTAACTGGAAGAAATGGAGAATCAGAATCAAAAATGACGAAGTGAATAGAAGAAAACGTTTAGAACAAACATACAACAGCGATAATGTGTTTGATGATGTAACAATGATGTAAAAATGCAAATACATTGGACAAAATTATCAGTTTTAAGAGCTTCCGCTATAGCATCTGCATGAATAAATGGCCCATGTATGGAATACTGCACGGAATGAAAACGCACTGCATGGAATATTGCAGCACAGGAAATTTACTCGCATGGATTGTAGCTTAAATCGCCTCTTCTCCCACGTCTCCCCTACACGCGTACAATAAAGGACTACTTGTAAAAGGATGGCTAAAAACAAACAGTTGTGCTACTCACTCGTAGAGCTTTCTCTTATTCCACATGAAAGTGAAACTTCCACTTTTAGTGTACTGTACGCGCTTTTTAATGAAACAACTTTTTATTAATGACTTACGAGGCTTTCTGATTAACAAAAACCGAATTCTGTCACAGAATGATTACTGTCACACAGTAGGTTGCTCGTATTTATACCAATTTATGGAACCTTTTGTTCCTCATGACAAAACTTCCAGAGATTCTTCCAGAAGTATTACAACAAAATCTGGGTTTTTTTCCGGAAAGAAAAAGCAAAAGGACCTTTTCTTACAATACATAGAAAAGACCATGGCATTCAGAAACGATCATGATTGCATCATCATAAATGCTGATGAAGCAGTGCACACTAAACGCTGGTATTTAGTACTGACACAAGGCACGGTCATCATTCTCAACCATATAACAATATTTGGTAATCAATAGCTCTTTTTAAAATGCCACCAAGCCCAATGCTTGAGTATTGTGTCGATTTTTGCATTGGTGGTTGCACATATAATATTTTGAACAAGAGTCCAAATGAAGTACATGGAGATTTACTTGGTTCATAGGGGACGGCCAGAGTTGCTTTGGAGAGCATTGGAGAGGTGGTAAAAGTCAGCGTGAAATGCGAGGCCGCTGTGAGCGTGCTGATAAGGTTAGAAAGTAATTATGAAGCCTAAGAAACGGACTTGATTGGACAAGGAGGAATCTAGAGATGGTGGAGATACGCTCCGGACTCCGGACCTTTGTGCGATGTGCCCTGATTGTGAGTAGCCCGGGAAGACGAGGCATAATTTAGGCTTACCATCAGACGGACGGAGAGGAATGTGGCGGGCGGACAGGAGGGACACGTGAGTGAGAGGAGGGAAAAGAGGGAAGGGCCTGGATGGGAGATACTTAATTCCGTTGATTTAGTGGAGGGAAAAAGTAGGGGAGTAAAGAGGCTTTTAAATCCGAAAACTTTGACAGTTAAAGGGAGGAGAGAGAAGGTCTTTTTCACACCTGACAGCCCCAAGTGAAATGGTGTGCGAGTGTCCTTTGTCACCCGATTCGCTCATTGAGACCAAACTTGGGCTATTAATTTCTCCGAATCACTCCTAACAGCCACAACACTCCTCACAGCCTCGGGTCCTCGCGGGGGGAGAAAAGGAATGAAATATGAGGCTCATAAAATTGAGCTGTAAAAAATGATGTGAAGGGTGATTCCTCTTGGAGTGTGACAAGTAGGAAAAAAAGAGTGATACTCCACGGGGCACCGGAGAAGGAGGCATTTGCTGGGCCAGAGTCGGAGAGTCGGAGAGTCAGAGAGTCGGAGAGCACCAAAAACTTCATCTTCATTCCCAACTCAGCTCTCAAAGTTTATATTGGGAGAGAAGGAAAAATTTGAATAAACAAGGTAGAAAGCTCACAAAAGTTTCCTCTTTTATTGGTTTGCTGTCTTAAAATTTAAAGTTGAGCTCATTGAAGGAGCAACTGCACCGTCCCCACTCACACATCTCCCTTCAGAGAGGGGGAAAGTTTAGGTGATGTCAATGTAGGGATCCAATTCATTCTCGCCCACCTCTCCGTCCACAGGCGGGGACATACACGGCGACTCCATACACAGCCACACTGCCACACTGCCACCTCCACTTTCTCCTTTCCCTCCGCTGCTTATTAAAATGAAATCCCATGTAGAGAGAAAGTCCCCGAAACTTTCCCACTTTCACTGGCGCACTCCTAACGCTTCAATGCTCTTTGTCTGCTCCAACTCTCCAGGAGATTCCAAACGTCCATACGTCCATACCATGATGATCCCAATTCATGCGCGCCTCCCCGCCCTTCCCAATTCCCTGCCAGTAGTTCCCTCGCCAGACGCTAGGCGTGGCAACGATCCGAATCATCCGAAATTCATTGATTTGTCCATTTTAGTTCGATTCGCTTCAAAGCCCGAATCGGATCGAAATTTGCCATTTAATCAGATTCACGATGCAAATGATTCAATTCGGTTCGATTCAAGCCCATTGAATGGAATCATGATCCAAAAAATACATTATTGTGACATATTGTTTGCAAATTTCAAGCATATAATCAAGTCTGATAGTTTGCCAATTCAAATAAATCCAAGTAACCTTAATATTTACCGTTGATTTAAATTTGCTCCAATATTTTGATGGTGTTTAAATATTATTTAATATTTAGCTAAAAATTTTGTATTAAATAATGGACTGAATGAATGGAATTTCAGTTAAATTCTGTTATCCCATTTACGTCTTGAAACGAATTATGTGATTGGATTCGCGGTTTCGAATCGGATCAAATGTTCAAGTATTTGAGTTGAATCAAATGGAATTGAATCGAAAATTCCGATTCAGAATCGGATCGTTCCCATCCCCACCAGACACGAAGGGGCGATGCGCCATTGCGCCTCCTCATTCCGATTCCTTCAGGCCTGCATGTATTATTGCAATTATGGGAGAAACATGTAATCGTCATTGACACGACTAAAGGGCTAAATGACCTATTTGTCTCTTTGTTCTTCCCTTCGTTTTCATTTTTGTTTGACAGCAAGAATTAAAAAGAGACAAAAGGAATGGAAAAAGCAAGAGGGAAAAAAGGGCGAGAAAAAAGAAAAGAGGGAAATAGAAAGGATGAACGTATGTGGACGTGTGAAGGGAGTGAGAGCAATTATTCCACGTTTCTGATCGCAACAGGAGAAGATGAGCCATTAGCGCCCAAACTGTCCCTGGGAAGGACTGGAATGACTATGCACATCACATGTATGGAGAGCGCAACAGGCAGTGCTGGACTAGATATGCTAATTGTGGCTGGACAAAGGAGAAGGGAAAGGCCTGGGAAAGGGAGAGGACATCCATATAGGAAGATATGATGCAGAGCTTTGCCATAGAGGAAAAGTCCTCGGAAGGCGGAAGAGGGAACAATGGAGCTCGGGCCAAATAAAGGAAGGGAAGAAGCGGGGATGGCTGGAAGAAGGTGGGGAGCGGGGATAAATGGGACTGCACGGGACATTTTAAAGAGGAAATCACCCGCTCATTATTTACTGCCCGGATTACCGCAACCGCTTCCAGCCTCATATCCCAACAAATTCTAAACTCATTCAACCATCTGCTTCTTTCTTCCCTTCTTCGGCCTTCTCCTCCCTCATTTGCTCTTTCCTCCTCCGCGCTCTGCGCTCCTTTATTCCCACCTCTCGCTCTGCTTCTCTTTCTCCTGGGCGCGTGAATTGTTGGGGATGGCCCATTTAGTGTTGTCAAACGGTCACAAACCCGACTTTTGACGAAGGCAGTCCCATCACAAAGCACTATTTTGACTTTAGCTGCTTCATCAATACTCGGATTTAGTTTGGCTATACTTTAGTATGAAAACTTAAATGCTAAACAGTATTGCTACTTTTTTCAATTCCAGTTACTTTAGTTGTACGGTTCTGCCCTATTATTTCCCTCCAGAACTAAAGTATACTAAAGTAATTGTACTATTGATGGGGAATTTGGGGAACTTTAGTTAGTTTAGATTTGCTACTTTTTTCTGGAGGATAAAAATGTTACTACTTAAGTCCAACTAAACTGTTCAATATTATTTGCTACTTTAGTAGTGCCCAATATTGCGACGGAATAACAACACTAGGCCCATTGAAAGAGGAGTAAATAGGGATGCGGGGATTCAAGTCTGGCATGGATCAAGGAGCACCAGTGTAGCTTATCGAGGTGGATTGATGGGAGGAAAGGTTAAGTGGTTGCCGTTTAATCGGAACTCGGTCCATCCGCCGTCCGCCGACCTTTGGCCAGGCCCATGAGGGAATGGATGTGTTCGGTGCCATGCAGATTAGCTCCTCCCGCCTCCATCCATTCCCGCATTCCTTTCTGGCGGAGTCTAATGTGGGTTGTTCGGGGTAGGAGATGCTTTTGTGCTTGTTTGTGAGAGAGAGACTCGTAAAAGAAAGAAGCAATTTCGGAGAGGACTAATTTAATGGGACATAAATTCACAGGTGCTCCTTTCCTCGCCCAAGCCATTCCTCCATAAATTATTGAAATTACATGGGGGATTTTTGGAGGGAGCAAACTATGTCTTGGTTGGACTCATTTATCACACTCCGCTCTCGCTCTCTCTCTCTCTCTCTCACTCTCTCTCTCTCATCCCACCGCACTCCCCAAAACCAACACATGTTCATATCTTCCAATTACAAACAACACCAACATCCCAGATCCCAAATCATCTCCATAACATATTCCATTTTCATTTCTGTCAGTCCTATTCAATATTAATCCCATGCACACACATCGCGCACATCTCTCTCGCCTTCCTCCTCTCCCCGTTCTATTTTCGACAATCACATTTACAAAAGCGGGGGGAAATCACAGGCTGCTCCTTCCCACCCCGAAATGTGCGTGAGTGTGGAGAGGAGAAACGTTGGGCTCTGTTTAACCTTTTGAAGTTGGAGAATGCGAGGAAAAAAAGAAAGAAGAAAAGAAGGGAGAAAGTCCATCAACTGGACCTTTTCCCCTTGCCCCCACGCTAGGGGTTGTATTCAAAAAACTTGCCCCCCTCCAAGCAAAACGGGACTTTCCATCTCCGAATTCTCTCATGAAAGCACTTAGAGGACCCACACATGTCCGCCTCCCTTTTTCTCCCTCCGTCCCAGGCTTGTCTCATGAAAGAGCTCAAACTCCCGGACAGGAAAGGAACATGTACACAGGCGGGGAAGGAGGGAAAGCGTAAAAGGTGTTGTCACAAAGTGGTGTTTCTCAACTGAGGTATTTCCTGGCTCTCCCTTGAATCAATAAAAGGAGGGAGAGAGAGAGAGTGAGGGAGAGAGATGGAAAGAGGGAGAGAGAGAAAGAGGGGAGACGAGATGGGAAGGCGGAGAAAACGACAAAGACATTAGATAGATGAGGGAAGTGAGTTGAGGGGAAAACAAAAATAGGGTGAGAGACATGCTGAAAGCAACACTTGTACTCGGTTTGTTTGGCGACAGCATTAAAGGGAGTGGAAGTCAAGTTGGATGGAGAAAGGCGAGGGAGAGCTTGGGATGAAAAGAGTTCTCGGGTGAAAGGTTCATAAATTAGGAGATGACAAGTGAAACTTTGGAAAATCAACTTAATATCACATTTTGAGAAAGTGAAAGAGAAGAAAAAAGAGGGAGAGAGAGAAGGCTGAGAACACAATATATTTACTTTCCCCGTCCTTGTTGCTGCCCGCAAGGAGAAAGCTGAGCTCGGTAATTATCCGGATGCCATTACAAAAACCTTAGACTGAGTCTCTGGCGGAGAGAGAAGAGGAAGAGGAAGAACATCCAATAAGGAGCCATCCATCCAGTTTCCCATTTGTTTTTCATCCTGATTTTCCCCACCCCACACACGTCCCTCGCCTCGCCTGTCCCGGCCTAAACATGTACTTACCCCACAAAGAGAGAGGAGAGAGAGGAGAGAGAGAGAGAGGAGAGAGAGAGAGAGAGGAGAGAGAGAGGAGAGAGAGCACCCAGAGGACCTCCTTCACTCCTCAACCACTTCTCACTTTTTCTTCCCTTCCACTCAACTTCTTTGCTGATAAACCAAGTCCTCAGGAGACTTGTTCAAAGGTGGACGTGACCCACATGAAAGATCATCTTCCACTCACCAGCATCTTTCTCTCTCCCTTCCACCCATACTTCCAATCCGCATCTCCTCCGCTTCTCCCTTCCCTCCAATTCTCCCATACATATCATCCCTCAAGAATCACATGTAACCATCTCCATGGAGCGCTAATTCACCAACTGATCATCTCCGTTTCTTGCGTGCAGTGGCAGTAAGTGATCATCTCCAGAAATAAATTAAAACCAAGAAAATTAAATCCATTTTTCAAAATGAAGATGTTGAGAAAAATTAGAATTCTATTTACTCTCACTAATCAACTCGTATAAATTAATTTAAAATTTTAAAATTATTTTACCACAACAGTCGTGTCTACTGTGTAGAATATATAGTACAGGGAGCAGCCAGGTCGGACGAGTGGTGTAAAGCATTCACAGCCGTGAGGGATTGAAGGGGTTCCAACCCACCGAGGACCATGCTCCACCACACCTGTCCTGCTGCGGAGATGGAAGAGAGAGAGAGAGAGAGAGAGAGAGAGAGAGAGAGGAAGGCAAGCCAGGAGCAGAAGGCCCATGACGATTAGGAACCTAAAACTATCACAGAACTGCAGGAAAACTGTATACGTGCAGGACGGAGGTCAGCAAGACAACGATTACCTTATCGGACGACTCTCGGATACAAATTGACTCTATATTTGGAACTACCTCCCACTCTCTGTCTCCAACTTCTCCATAGATAAGTAGTATGCAAGTATTAATAATAAACACGTACATATGTATGTCAAAAACTAAATATGGGAAAATAAAGGATAAGAACACTCTGTAAGACCTTAAATGGGTATGGACGGATTATACTTCCCGATTTTATTATTATTTTTCTGATCGCACAGGCTTCAGTCCGACCCCCATTGATGGTACCAATTAATTTCCATTGTTAAATTATTGCTGGTTCTCTCTATACATGTTTGGCTCGAAAATTTAGTGGGATGGAATTTCGTTGTCAAAATGAAAGGTACGATTGAACGGAAAATTATCTCCAAGGAACATCTAAGCGCGGTGGTTCGTCCAAGGCCAAAGAGCATCTATTTGATAATAAATGGACATGATTACTTCATGCAGAGGGGCAGAAGGCAGATGAACACTCGTGAATTACGCTCCGTGGAGATGGTTACATATGATTCCTCACCACGATATATTCCTTCCCTGCAAAGCGGAAATGTGGGTGTTCGTACGCCGAAGATCAGCCGCCTCTTTTTTCATGTACAATTTGCATAAAAGTTGCTGAATTTCTTTCTCTTCCTCTCGCTCGTCCCCGCACGGGGGGAATGGGAACGGGAGAAAGAAAGAGAAAGAGGGAAGAATTGTAGGAGTGGAATGTTGAGGAGGCCCGCTTGAGTTGATGGAGCAGACATATGGCAGACTCCAGCCGCGTTCTATGGCTTTTTTCCCATACAGATCCTCGCTGGATGTCTAGAAAAAAGCGGGGAAAGAAATGAAAATGACTAGCGCATAAAGAATAAGCACATATGCTGGGAAGGGGAATTAATGTGGAGGGAGAGAGAGTGAGGGAGAGTGCGAGGGGAATGGGGAAAGAGAGGAAATGGCGGGAATGGGAGAAAGTGAAATGGATCGGAAGAGGATGTTTGAAGAGGAGGTGCTGGAGCGCGGAAGAGAGGCCTTGGCGAGAGGGAAATAAAAGGCGCTGGTTAATTACTCCCACCCATTTAATCACCTCCCATCTCTCCCCTCCCTCTTCTCCATATTTGTTTTGCATCTGTTTTTCATTAGCGATTGCGAGCCGAATTTGCATGTGCGATGAAATACGAGTGGCTGGTCATTAGCGGGTAATTGATGGGGGAGCATTAGAGTCTATTGAGAACGTGACTAATCGGCGCGAGATGGACGCGGGAGCATAAAGGGCGCCCGGAAAGTGGCAGGCGAGGGATGATTCGTCGGGGGAAATAAGCACTGCTTATCAGCTCATTCCGCTTTTAAACGCTCCTAAATCCTTCCCACTCCTTTATTTACGAACAATCACGTTCCAGAGGAGCGAGCAGACACGTCGGGATGTGGAGAGCTGGAAGAGCTGGAAGAGCTGGGGAACTGGAGAGCTGGAGCAGAGCACTGGAGAGAAGGAGGCAGTTACGGGTGCAATTGGGCGTTTTATGAGCACACAAAATCATTGTCACTTGCTCAAACGTAGCGTGTGAGTCGGGACGGATCAAACATGAGCAGTCCGTGTTTACATGCCCAAATTAGTCCTCTTTTTGCTCTCTCTGGATGTTGCCAGAAGGCCAGGAAGGAGCGGGACACGTCTCATTAGCACCACTCACTCTTTCACCCCATTTTAGCCTCCTCAAAAAAAAAAAAAAAAAAAACCTGGAAACTCCACATACTCAGTCATCCCATTGGCTGGAGCAGTCCAGGTTTATGAGAGCAATTACGGAATTACATGTGTCCAATCAGAGCCAGGCCCTTGAGTCCATCTGTCGCCGTGGAGGTTGAGGGGAGCCGTGAGGGGAAGAGCGGAAGACGGGAGAAAGTGAGTGAAGGTGGATGAAAGTGAAAGTCCTTCAGAAAGTGTGTAGCTTCCATAATTTATGGCTCTCTTCTCTCTCTAGTCTCTCGTATTCACAGCTCAGCTTTGGTTCCGCTCAAGGCTTCGCTCCCTCCACGTTGCCGAAAGGTCTTCTGGGTGCGCCTGGGAACTACCTTCCCTCGGACTCCGCTTTCTAGCCTCTTCAATCAAAATGACTTGGATCTTCTGATGACCGAAATAGAACTGTCCGTGTCTCAGCTCGCACCCTCCTTTCCTCTCATTTCCCTTTGCGAAGATAAAATACATAAGAGTGTATCCGTTACATACTTTTTCTTTTAAGTATATCAATCGCACACATGTGTATCACTCACATGTGTGAGTGTGTACGATGTTTTAGCGTATGTGTGAGATTGATGAACGTTTGCTGTGCAAGCATATTATTCATGAACGTTGGTTTTCAAGGTTACTGCAACCTGCACTTTGTCTCGATCTATGAATAATCTGTATATTATAAGGTAGGAATGGTCATTCACCGTTCCTGCCTTGTCATCGCTTGACGTGAACATACGTCATGTGCTTATATAAGTATAGCGGATGTGTGAGATCGTGAGATGTAAACATCCGCAGGTTTTATTAATAACACTTGAGATCTGTAAAGATGGATTAATTTTGTTTAAATTATTTTATTATTAATAAATCAATTCTTGTTTTAAACCCAAGGCGTGTGCATTGTGCTGTAGCTAGTAGGATCTCTTCATCAAAGAGCATTCTCGCGAAAGCATAACGTATGCTTAGATTCCGTTAGGGCAAGGAATCTGAAGGAGAATTGAAAGCAAGCCCTGAGAAGGGATCATTGCAAGTAAGTAACCTGCGAACCAAGGCCTAAGCCCATATGGTTTAGCCAGCCGTATGGGAATTCAGGGAAGAAGTGCCTCGCGTAAGTCCGGTATTAGTGATATAGTGACCTCGGTGGATCGGAGTCTCGGGTAAAGACGGCATCCCTTTGGCATATATAGGCACTTAATATAGCACTTAATATAGGTAGCTGGCAGGGAATCTAAGGGGAATCTAACTATATGTAATTATTGGAAAGAAAAATGCTTTCTTTTTCTCAGTAGAAAAACGAAGCTTTTCTTCTGTCTTCTAGAAAATTGGATGGAAGTTTTTCAAATGTGTCACTCAAAAACGTTCCATAATTTGGTATAAATACGGCGGCAGTATTTCAAATTGTAATACAAATGTTTTATCGGTTTTATTGAATTGTTGTAATAGTAACTCGTATAATAAGACGCCTCGTATAATAAAATTGGTTTTAATTAGTAAAAAGTAACAAGTCTTCAACTCAAGTGGGAGTCTCAAGTTCTTCCAGTATTCATTCTACATTTGCGGATTTTATCAACCAACTGGGATAATACCAAACTTTAGTTAGCTTTGGCCAATTCGATATTTATGAAGTTCATTAGGACGCTTTTGAATAGACTTAGGTAAAGGAGAAGGCTTTAGCTACAACTAGGAGGGCTAAGTATTGCTGTAGAGTAATCCAACATTGTGACTAGTGCTGGGCATGGTCTGGTCTGGTCCAAAAATTCTTGGAATGGTCTGGTCCAACAGTTCGGACCAGACCAATG
>JAQGBT010004396.1:0-16656 GCA_034698585.1 Disparrhopalites patrizii
TCCCATTTAAAAATGTTTTTGAAAAAATCCGTAATCCGTAATCCCAGCATATTTTGTGTAATCCAACACCACCCTGGATATATCTACATATTTAATCCGCAGTTGTTAATCCACGCAGATGTTTTTACCCTGCTTTGTATATGTGTGCGGCAAAAGGCTTCTCCCTTATGTTGTACATACTATGTACATACATAGGGAATAGCATGGGAAGAAAGGACAAAGGGGGATGCGAGGGGAGAGGTTCTCCCCCATATAATAGCATGGGATATGCATAATAGGCCCAGGAATGTCCCGTCCCCTTGAGAAAGAGGGAAATGCTGACGTCATCAGAATGGAATGTTTCACCTTTTTCCCATCCCATCCCGACAAAAATTGGGGAGAAAAAGAAGGAAAAGAAGATTCAAGATTTACATACAAGAGCAAAAAGGATTATATAAAAGGATGGAAAAGAAGAAAAGATCATCAATACTGGTTTTTTCCAGTTTTTTATGAAATTTTTTTTAAAAAACGTGTGCACATATTTTTGTGTGTTGTGCAAAAATAATTATTTTTATTACGGGACATCCATGTCTTTTTAGGAACAAAATAAGTGTCAAACAGTCAAACTAATAATTAGTCACAGTTCACAGTCAGCATTCGCTTCCTATCAAGTTTTTTCCCTGTTAAAAATTTGGAAATTCTGGATTTTACTGGAAAGTGTGGCTTTAATTTTTGTGGTATTTCTCCTGAAGGTGCAAAGCGCTTGTTTGAAGGGACTTTGGAGAGAGACTCAAAGAAAGAATACTTCTTTATCCAATTTTGTGCTATTATTTTTGTTTGTTTTTAAAATGTGACCCTTTTGTGTTTTTTTGGAAGGGACCATGTGAATCGTAGAGATGGTTTGAGTTTAAAGGAGTTTATTAATAATTGACCGATAAGAAACATGGCATGGGTCAAAACCTTGTTTTCGGGATTTAAAGAAAAGTAAATAAAAATTGTGTTGTTTTGGATCAAAGAATAGTTCATTATAAGTGTTGGAAGGAAGCAAGAAGAATTTTTTTTGAAAGAATATTTTTTTGAAAAAATGCTCAAATTCCATTTAATGGTAGCGGAGGTTGTTATGATTTTAGTTGAACTTTTATTATGAGTGGAACTCGTCATCAAAAGAATTCTTATCGTCAAAAAGCTTTCGAGCAAATCAGGTGAGTTCACAGTTTGATTGGTGTTACGTGTTAAGTTATACTTACTACTACATATTTTGATTTGTTAACATTTGGTGTAGTTGTTGAGAAAATGGCTTGATTTGTTAACTTGCGATTTCTTTGGGTGTAATTTTTATAGGTATTAATCTTGGTTTCGTTAAGTATCACGGGTTTTGATGCTTTACCCTCTTGATTTGGCTAGAAACACTTAATGTTGTGGATTGGTGCCGTGTGTCGCGTAATTCGAAAATACGAAGTGAATTAGTATTTGCAAGAATCGCAATTTATTCAATTTGCTAATCAACTTTGCACAAAAGTATAGTTTGTTTTTATGATTTGACCGGGTTTGCTCGATCATGCCGGCGTGCCTGTGCTGCAACAGTTGACAAGTCAAGAGTCAATGAATAAGAAAAGATTAGAGACAAAATTTAATATTGTTTGACATTATGAAGTACCAAGCAAAAACAATGAGAGATTGAGATTACGTAATAGCGAAGGCCATAGTTTCATAGCTTTATAATGAAGTTGTTAGTGAAATGGGGTCATAACTCTCATAACCGATACATTTTATGTAAATACTTTGCATGAATGCTTCAGACTTAAATATGTCATGCTTTTTTTATAGTGTAATTCTTTGGTGTTAACGGATTATTCTTACATAAATATAGTTAGCTAGTTAACAAAATAAACAAGCGGCTGACTTGTTTGTTATTGAGTACTCTTAAGAGGGAGTTGGGGTGATTATATGTTATCAGCACATTTTTGGAGAAGCTATATAGAGCTGTTTGTGCTATTACATGCGATTTTCAAATGTATTGATAATTACGGAAATGGTGTTGTAGTGGGGTATATAATACAGTAAGTTGAAATTGTGTTATGGGTTCTTGCACATTTTCTAAGAACATGTGCTAGGAAATAATAAGTTACTGTCACCTGCCACTACTTTTGTTGAGCTATTTCTGTCATTTATCTATAGCTAGTACTTTTTTGTTTACTGATGTTTTTGTTTCGATTATGTTTCCAGAAATTCTTTGCAACCCTTCGAGACTGGATCCTCTTCCTCGGGAATCAGCTCCTTATCTTCTAATAATGATTACTCTGCCAGCAGGGATTACTATCGACCTCCTCAGTCGTCATCCCCATCTCGGCATTCTCCGAGGGGGATCGAGTACCGCGCACAACAATATCCATTTGTACCCAGTCAAGGTATTGCTTATCGTAGAAGCAGCTAACATAAATATTTAAATATGCATCAGAAATTAAAATCAACATGTCCGTTTGTATTAGCTTCTGAATCATTAATGTTGTGCTTTAAAACTACCAGAAATGTAACGACAACAATTCAGTGAATAACTCACTCAAAAATCATGTTTCTATTTTTTATCTGATCTCTTCAGTTCCTCCAAGCGTTCAACAACTCCTCCGCCGCATGGACTCCCCCTCCTCGCCTTCGTCTTCATCATCGAATTCCCCTACGTCGCAGTTGGTGCCGATAGTGCAAAAGAAGCCGACGCTGATCATCAAATCAACAGCGGTGCCTAAGCCGGTCCTGCAAACCGCCGTGCCCTATGCTCCTCCTCCCCCGCTTCCTCCAAAACCGAAGCCTAAAGTCAATAATAATGCTACAAATACCAATAATAATGCCACAAATATTTTAAATAGTAATAATACTAATAATATTCCTGCTAGTAATAATAATAATAACGACGATATTATGCTAAGTCCTTTTACATCCACCGCTCCTCCACTCCCGCCTCCTAGAGTGGATCTTCCGCCCCCACCTCTTCCGTCTACTAATATCAGCAACGGTAATAATAATAATACTCATTACAACATGAAAGAGGTCTTTTCACCTCTTACACCGCCGCCATCGTCGTCATCGTCTGGGACCCCACCGTCTCCGCTCAACTTTGAGATACTACATGCACAACAACAACAGCAGCAACAACAGATTTTACAACATCTTCAGCTACTCCAGCCACATTCGGTTGCACCGTGTGCCGGTAACAGCATCATGCATAGTCAGCAGCAACAGCCACAACAGATATTACAGCACGTACAGCAAACCAAAGTGATACTTCAGGATTCTAGTAACAATAATTTAAGTAATAATAATTATAACAGTAATTATCATAGTAGTAATAATAAAACGACTAATGGAACGGAGCCGCATCCTTCTCCTCCACGACTTGCTACTCGTGCTCCAGCTGTTGCTGTTCTCCCTCCACCGTCTCCGCCAGTAGTTTCAAGTAGTAGTCTCAACGCAAATGCTCTTGCCGCTCCTACCACTAATGCACCTCCAACGGGACCTGAAGCAACAAGTGGCAAAAGTCCGCCCGAAGTCACTACACATGAGAGTCCTATCCCGGAGAGAAAAAAGCTCAGCAGAGAGAAGGAAGAGGAGCGTTATGAGTCAAAAGTAAGTGTTTGCTTGATGTCTTGGTTTAGTATCACTGAATTTAAATAATTAATATCCTGATGGAAATCAAACTAGGAACTTTATGACATTTTTTCTGTAACTTGCAGGTCCGTGTGTACTCACCCCAAGCATTCAAATTTTTTATGGAGCAACATGTAGAAAATGTGATCAAGTCCCACAAAGAAAGGGTCAATCGTCGGCTACAATTGGAGGCTGAAATGGCTAAGATTGGACTGAGCGAGGAGGCTCAAACTCAAATGAGACGGATGCTTAGTCAAAAGGAGTCCAACTACATCCGATTGAAGCGAGCAAAAATGAATAAGAGTATGTTTAAAGTCATTCGAAACATAGGTGTGGGTGCATTTGGAGAAGTGGCTCTGGTTCGGAAGTTGGACACGCAACATTTGTATGCCATGAAGACTCTCCGGAAATCAGATGTTCTTCGTCGGAATCAAGTCGCACACGTCAAGGCTGAGCGGGATATCTTGGCAGAGGCAGATAATGAGTGGGTGGTTAAATTG
Source organism: Disparrhopalites patrizii (assembly GCA_034698585.1). Taxonomy (NCBI): domain Eukaryota; kingdom Metazoa; phylum Arthropoda; class Collembola; order Symphypleona; family Sminthuridae; genus Disparrhopalites; species Disparrhopalites patrizii. Next base: position 4,122 of record JAQGBT010004396.1, read on the forward strand.
TATTACTCGTTCCAGGTACGACACGGAAATAAGCATCGTCAAATAAATACACGTTTCATAGTTGTAACGTAACATTAAGCGTCGAACGCTGAAGCAGTTTAAAATTTAATTTTTATTATTATTTTAACAGGACGTCGATCACCTATACTTTGTTATGGACTACATCCCTGGCGGTGACCTTATGAGTCTACTGATTAAGAAAGGAATTTTCGATGAACCTTTGGCTCGATTTTACATTGGAGGTAGCTAGTAAAGAATACAAATATGTTTGTATAAATATTGAAATGCTTATAAACTTATTATAATTGTAAATGTAAATATACGTAATGTTGCGATTGCGAGAGTAAGGATTTAAACAAAGCTGTTTATTCTGTTCCCAATCCAGAACTTACATGTGCCGTGGAATCTGTTCATAAAATGGGATTCATTCATCGAGACATCAAACCTGATAATATTCTCATTGACCGGGACGGGCACATCAAGTTGACTGATTTTGGCTTATGTACAGGTTTTCGTTGGACCCATAACTCCAAATACTACCAGGACACTAGTGGCTGCAACTGTGAACAGAATTGTCAATGGTGAGTCGCTTGTCATTATTTTATTACTGTTGCTATTAGTCTCAATAACGGTAATAAACTGAATTGCACAATGTATCATACTAAAATACTATGTATCATGTGTCCAACAGGCAAACTTGTTCAAGTGTAGATAAACCTTTGGAAACACGGCGAAAGAAGGAGCACATACGTTGCTTGGCTCACTCTTTAGTTGGCACTCCAAATTATATTTCTCCTGAAGTACTCATGCGTACCGGATACACTCAACTCTGTGACTGGTGGTATGTTTAACCTGTATTTAGTTATTTAATATTGTTGTCTCTATAGGTTCTGTACATCATGTGCATACATGCATGGTAGTTTTTTGCCAAGTTTTTTGGTCCACTATTGTAACTTGTAACTACGCATCTCAATTATACGTATAAATTATGGTATAATAAATTGAACAATTTTGGGGCAGGTCCGTTGGTGTAATTCTCTACGAGATGCTAGTGGGCCAACCTCCGTTTCTGGCTTCGACCCCCGCCGAGACTCAGTACAAAGTAATAAATTGGGCGAGCACGCTGCGCATCCCGAGTCAAGCAAATTTGTCCAGTCATGCCAAGGATCTCATTCTCAAACTTTGTACAGATCATACAAGGCGCTTGGGCAAGAATGGTTCTCAACAAGTCAAAGTAATTCGAATATAAACAAAAAATGGTTGAAAATTTCCATTTACCTCTAATTGAAGAAAATATTATGTACAAAGCTTCCCAACGTGACATACCAAATTTAAACAAATGGGAAATATCAAACATGATTCGTCATCCTGTTTAGCTTGCAACTACTTTTTTTTGTTGTGTGTGTGTTAATATGTGTAGCGCTTAGCGTGTGTACTAATTTATTGTTGCCTAATTGTGAAAACAAAATACTTGTAGACTGGTGTTACGTAAAAAATGAAAAATTGCTTTCGAATTATGTAATGATGTTAAAAGTAAGTCAGTACATGTGTATACTAAACAACGATTCTTTTTTCTCCCTGAAAAAATCTACATGTAGTCCCATCCCTTCTTCAACTCCATTGACTTCAACGCTGGTCTCCGGCGAACAGTTGCTCCTTACATCCCGACGATACGATACCCGACTGACACCTCCAATTTCGACCCCTGCGATGGCGACGTGAAAGTAGATGACGCGGACTCATCCCCACTGCCTGGAGATAACCAATTTCATGGTTTTTTTGAATTTACTTTCCGACGTTTCTTTGATGACGCATACAATGAAGATGGTGGACCTGTTTATGTTTAACAGAAACAAATATATGTATGTAAATATTACTATTTTAAATTTTATTAAGATGTAACATGAAAAAAAGTATCAATACTTTAAGTCAAACTTCAGAAACCAAAATAAGTCTTTAAAAAAATGTATGCAAGACATGAATGCAATACTTTGCGTTTACACTGCATACACAAAACACTAAAAAATAAGTGAATAAAAAAAATCCAAATGGAACAATGTATGTTTGTGTTGCCTATGTATTGTCGTTATTTTCTCATCTGTGTAGTAAATTTAGGTTCATTTTAAGAAGAAAAACAGTTTGGAAAGAAAAAAAACGGAATAATTGTTCCAAACTTAAAAGACAAAGTGTATGTGTGCTACTGTCGCAAGCTATCTCATGTAATGCATTGTTTCCCACAGCAGGTTTTTTTTTTGTCTGATATGTATTTTCTTTTTTCTGCCCTTAACGGAATTAGTGTAAAAGAATGAAAAGTGACGAACAAGAATTCTCCTGTGTAGGAGGCTTTTTAAAGGAGGAAAAAAAATACACATGCACAACTTTCGCTAGTTCCTTTCAGTCACCATGTTCTCCGACTTTTGTCTTTCCTTTGGTTCTTTATTCATTGTCCTGTCCTCACTCTCTCACCCTCCTCCCTTTCTCTTCAAATCGTTCATTTCCTCAATGACCCGATTTTTTTCTCTCCAATAGAATGGTGTAAGCACACAGAAGAAATGTATTCTTGTTATATAAAAATATCAGGAGGTGGATTGGGATGTGATTTGGAAATGATTAGCATCATCCCTATAAATACCAATTAGTGAGGGGGAATGAGCTCAGTCTATGTCAAGTATGCGCCACGCTCTCATTTTATTTTTTCTGGCATCAGGTACGCCGTCTTATTTTTTTTCAAAAACAATTAATTCAAAAAAAAAAAAAATACTCCAGCAGTTGTATTTCCCTAAGAAAAACATAGCTTTTATCGGATCCTGGATACACAAAATTCTTTCGCCGTAGAAAACGCTGTGTTTAAATCAAGTGATATTTTCCCATGGTGTCCACATACCTGGAGTTTCCTATTTATAACCACGAAATGGAAAAAATTGAGTTTGCTTGTGATTTCCAGAGAAATTTCGGTGGTGGTATAATAAGCAATAGAGGACAAAGTATACTCAGCATTAATGTGTCCAAAATTTTTTTACCAGGATTAATTCTCCCATCACTTGCAGAATTAAATATTTAATTGTCCCTTTTTTCCACATTGGTTTTCCACACAGTCAAAGGATTCCCACTATTCCTTTCCGAAGCTGCAACTATTTTCGTTTATTATGGCAAAACCCAATTAGAAATACGTAAATGAGAGGGAATAGGGATTTATTTCATAATTGTATAAGAATGTAAATTATTGTTCACAAATTAATTGCTATAAAATGGCATTTTTCTAATTTTTGCAAAAGTATCCTCGACGTTCGCGCGCTCAATCCGCGTTCGCCGGGGATACGGTGGCGGAGGCGGAGGAGGTCTTGGGGGCTATGCTCCAGGCTATGGATCAGGACCAGCGGGGCAGGCTGCAGGCGCAGGGGCTGTGGGGGCTATTAATCAACATCAGGTGACCTTTGACCTCTTTTTTATCCAGTTGTGTTTTCTCCATTTTTCCATTTTCTCATTCATTTTTCGGAGTTTTGTCTTCTCCATTTTTTCATTCATTTTCCGTACTTGTGTTTTCTCCAGTTTTCCAATACTGTTTCTTTCTTCTCTCCGTTTCTTTCTTGCATTTCTCTCTATTTATTGTTATTTCTTTCATTTTCATTTCTCTTTTTATTTCTGTTTATTTCTCTCTGTTGCTGTCTTTCATTTCTCTTTTTATTTCTATTTCTTCCTCTTTCATTTCTCTTTTTATTTCTATTTCTTCCTCTTTCATTTCTCTTTTTATTTCTATTTATTCCTCTTTAATTTCACTCTCTCCGATCGCTTTCATTTCTCTCTTCTTTCCCATTCATTTAACTATCTTCTTTCCCTTTCCCTCCTTTCTTCATTCTTTTCTTTTTTGTTCATTTCTCTAAATATCGCTGGTTCTTTCTCTTTCATTGTTCCTTTCTGTAAATGTCTCTTTTCTCTCTCTCTCTCGCGTCACTTCTCTTCCTTTCTCTTTATTTCTGCCTCACGTCATTGTCATTCTCCTTCATTTCTCTCAGTCTCGCTCTTTCCATTCCTTTCCCCTTTCATTATCTATTTAGCCCTCTCATCCTTTCTCTTTTCATTCTTACGCTTTCTCTTTTAGTTCTCGCTTTTACTCCTTCTACTTCTCTCGCTTTTTTTTTGTTTGCTGCAACTCTTCCTTTGTGCTCTGAAGTTTTTCCTCTACCTCGTTATCGCCTCTTCGTGCCCTAGCCGTCACTTTCTCCGTGCCTTTTTGTGATGGCATTCTAATGGAATTTGTATTAAACGTATAATGAAAGGGAAATTGAACATTTCTTTGATGGACTTATCCAGGGGGTAGCCTTATGGTCTGCCCAATCAGCCGTGGCCGCGGCCGTGGGCCGGGACTACCAGAATCAGGTGGCAACGACGACTCAGTTCGTGAATCAATTCACCGCACCCCTGACCAAGAGTCAGGCCAATGAGGCGTTTAATGTAAGGAAAATTCTCTACAAATTAGAAGCTGGGAAACGCCTTTAAATTTATAATATTTATCAGAATTTTTGGCGTTTAAAAAATACATTTTTTTTTACAAAAGTACACATATGTTCGCAAAAATTTGTTTTCACTGTTGAAATTAGTCATTTAAAAACTATTTCTTGCTCCCAAAAATAGGCGGTGAGACATCAGCAACAAGGCTCATACATCTCGGGGGCTTTGGCCGCAAATTCACCCGCCATCTCCGCGGCGGCGGACGTCGCCGCTAAGGACAATTTTGCTCAAGCGTACCAAGCAGCGCAAGGATCCACCTTGTCGGCAGCGGCAGCGGACGCTGCGGCCCAACAAGCGGCGTACCTCGCCGGCTCCGCCCTCGCCGCCCAACACGTCCAAGCGGCTCAGGCGGCCGCTCACGCCTCTGCGGCCAAGACACAACAGACGCTGGTGAATGCGCATGCGCTACAGGCAATTAATGGCGTCGCAGGATTGGATCGAGCTGCCAGCTACAGTTTCTCTGGGGGTGGAGGTGGCTATGGCAAATAAAAAATAAATAGCGCACAAGATTTTCAAGAGAAAAATGATGAAATCCAAGAGAAAAATGCTCCACATATTTTGGCTGTACGAAAGATGACATTTACACGACTTCTCCTTATGTAATAATGAATAAAAAATATTTTCCCCCCTGAAATTCTGTGCGTATCAACGTTCATTTAGTCATTCATCGTATAATTCAGTAAATAATTCATTTAGAAATACATTTATTAACTCATAAAATAATTCAGTAAATAATTCATTTAGAAATACATTTATTAACTCATAAAATAATTCATTTAGAAACACATTTATTAACTCATAAAATAATTCACAAAATAATTCATGAAATAATTCATGAAATAATTCACAAAATAATTCATGAAATAATTCACAAAATAATTCATTAAATAATTCATTAAATAATTCACAAAATAATTCATGAAATAATTCATTAAATAATTCACAAACTAATTCATTAAATAATTCATTAAATAATTCACAAAATAATTCATGAAATAATTCATTAAATAATTCATTAAATAGTTTGCAAAATAATTCATTAACTAATTTACAAAATAATTCAGTAAATAGTTTATTTAGCAATACATTTTTTTATTTACTCATAGAATAATTCATTCAATAATTCACAACATAATTCATTAAATAATTTATTTAGCAATACATTTATAACTCATAAAATAATTCATTAAATAATTCACAAAATAATTCAAAAAATAATTCATGGAATAATTCATTCATTTTTCTTATATGTAATTAGTTATATACAAAAATAAAAATTGTCTTGCCAAAAAACACAAAAATGTCTTTGCACATATTTCTCTCCCAAAATTTTTGAAGTTCTTAAGAAATGTCTGATGGATCATCTCTCCAATATTTTTTAACCCTTCCAGGTGCACTTGTAACTGTACAAAATGAGAAGCCCAAAAAGGGGGAGTCGGAGCTAACCAGCCAAAGATTGCATCAGAGAGGTTCAAAGACCATAAAATAGCCCAGACTTGTAGTAAAATACGCCTTGGTTGTCTGCATCTTTTCCCTTGCATTTCGGCGAATGTTATACGGACTGTTTTTCAACTCTTTCATCATTTCCAAAGTCCGAGTCTTGCGGATAAAAAGTTTCTTTACCTGCGTACACAAATGTGGACCTCCATCCTCTCTACTTGTACCTAAACATATGCGAGGAATTTTTGAGATGAAAATATAAATGTAAAAGCCGTGTTAGAAGAAAAAAATCCATAATTGGTAAGAACTGGTTGGGTTGAGTGGAAGGGGAAAAAAATGGACGCGTACGCTTTATTTGGCGCATACATTTTTTCGTTATTGATGTGTTTACAGTTTCGCTGAGTTTTATGCCTTTTGGATTCTCTCAGAACGGAGATTCTCCTCCAAAGAATCTGCGGGTATACTTTATATGCACCGTTCCTTTGTTTTTCGAAGTTGTTACTTTACTCCATGACCCCAAGGGCTTAACGGAGGTGTCAGAATTAATGTACATGAATGTATGGGTATCTACTCTTTGCATTTTTTTTTTTACTTTTCCCTTTCATTTCACTTTCTGCCCCTTTCCGTTCCTTCGCAATTTGAGATATTCTGCGTGTTACGCCCTTGTCTACGTTTGTATTTCATAAATATTTCATGCATTTTCAGATGCATTTTCAGATATTTCCCATGGAATTTGGTATTTTTTAGAGTTGATTCCGCCCTTTTTCAAAACGAGTGGCTGATGAATTTTTTCCTTTTGAATCTTCCTTTTGTCATCAGAATATGTACACTGATATGCCGTTGATTTTGATTCTCCATGTATTTTCCATGCTATTTCTTTCGTCATTTTTCCCCCTATTTATTTTTGTTGTCCTTTGGTTTCTATCTTCTTTTCTGTAATTATTTCTTTCTCTCTCCTTTTATTTCTCCCGCTTCTTTCTCCTTGTGTTTTCCTTTCTTTATAATTCTATTTTTACGCGATTTCAATTTTGCTTTAAATTCTTTCTATTTTTCTTTCGGTTTTCCTTTAAATTCTTTCTATTTTTCTTTCGGTTTTCCTTTAAATTCTTTCTCCTTTTCTTTCAGTTTTCCTTTAAATTCTTTCCCTTTTTTTCTTTCAATTTTCCTTTACATTTTTTCTCTTTTTCTTTCTATTTTCCTTGAAATTCTTTCTCGTTTTCTTTCAATTTTCTCCCGATTTTTTCTGTTTTTCTCTCATTTTTTTCTCCGGATTTCCTTTTTTTATTGTCTTTCCTCCGGTGTATTCGCCCGCTCTTCTGTGCCATTGTTTTCACCATTCTATTATTTGTTTCGTTTTTCTTCGTTGTACTTATTTTCCCCTTGATTTATCTTATTTTCTCTCTTCTTATTTCTCTTTAGATTCTTTCTTTGGATTCCCTTATTTCTTTCAAATTTAATGTCACTTGTTTTTCTCCGCCTATCTCCATTTTCAATTTCAAACGTCTTTTTCCGCTGTCTCTTTCCGCAATTCTTGACCTTATATTTTTTTGCGGTTTTTTCCTTGACTTTTCTTTTCTCTTGTGATATTTCCTTTTTTTCTCGTTTTCTCCCATTTTCTCCTTTGTATTCCTGCTTTACTAATTTTTCTACCTAATTTCTGTCCCGCTCTGTTTTCCTTTATTGTCTTACCTCAACCGCTTCTGATTCTCACTCTGTTTATTCAATGTTTTGAATGTTCTCTTAAGACGACTTTCATTTTATACATATGTATTCTTCAAAAAAAAAACTAATCCCGCGTCTATTAAAAAGCGCATTTGATTCATACCAAATTCTTCCCTTATGGATGTAGGTACACATAAATTCTCAACTGCACGATGAATAAGATGCGGTTTGTAGTACATGGAATTCCCAAATTTTTTTCCGTAATAAAATAGAAATTTTTGACAAGTTGCTAATCACATGATGGGCTTTTGAAACACCTGATAAATTGCTGGTGATACACACCAAAAAGCGTGTTCTCCGACTGAACTTTGACTGAATAATAAATAAAACGTTGTATATGCAGGTGTATCTTATATGAAAAAACGTTTTTTTTGCTGTCGTATGTATAAGCACATGTAAATACGCACAAAGTAAATCTGCTCACGGGTTTAAATGTGCACAATAATGATAATAAAAACAGGTTTTTTGGAACTCTAATGAAATGCCGAGGAAGGTGAGAGAGAGAATGAACGTTTTTTTTTTGGCTCTTTGATCTCTGCCTTCTGTCTGGGTCTCGCTCCTGCATTATCTTCCCTCGTACCGGTTCTTACCCTTTTGCGGGTCTTCTTTGCTCCTTCCTCTTATTTAACATTTTCTTGTGTAAGCTTTCAGGAGTATTATTATGATTTTTTTGGCATTTCAATCCCTCTATTGTATATGCATATCACCAATGAGACTTTGAACGTATACGATTAAATCTGTTATAGAGAACGATGACCGTGTTCAAGGCGATCCGGAATGGCCGCATTTATTATTATGGGACTATATCAGAGAGAGAGAATGTGTGAAAGAAAAGGAGAGGGAAAGTGCAGGACACAAGAAAATAGGATTGGAAATAAAGAAAAAGGAAGAAACAGAGAAATGAAGGAAAGAATAAGAGAAATACTGAGATAATAGGACGAATGAGAAAAACGAAAGGAAATGCAGAGAAAAATTCAAAGGGAGACAAACAACGGAAAAACAGAAATAAGAGAAAGGAGGAAAAGGAGAAAACAGAAGAGAGAAAACACAAAAAAGGCGAAAAATAAGAGAGAAAACACAAAAAATGAAAACACAAAAAAAAGTGAAAAATAAGAGAAAGGAGGAAAAGGAGAAAACAGAAGAGAGAAAACACAAAAAATGAAAACACAAAAAAGGTGAAAAATAAGAGAAAGGAGGAAAAGGAGAAAACAGAAGAGAGAAAACACAAAAACGGTGAAAAATAAGAGAGAAAACACAAAAAATGAAAACACAACAAAGGTGAAAAATAAGAGAGAAAACACAAAAAATGAAAACACAACAAAGGTGAAAAATAAGAGAGAAAACACAAAAAATAAAAAACAAAAGAGAGAAAACAGAGAAAATAGAAAAAAGAGAGAACAGAAGAGAGAAAACAGAACGAAAGAGAAAACCCAAAAAAGAAGAGAACAGAAGAGAGAAAGAGCACTAAAAAGGAAAAACAAAAGAGTGAAAACGGAGAAAATAAACAAAGAGAAAGAGAAAATCGAAAAAACAAAAAACAGATAAAGGAGAAAACAGAAGAGAGAAAACCGAAAAAAGGAGAAAACAGAAGAGAGAAAACAGAAAAAAGGAGCAAACAGAAGAGAGAAAACAGAAAAAAGGAGAAAACAAAACAGAAAAAAGGAGAAATGGGAAACAGAGAAAAGGAGAAAACAAAACAGAGAAAAAGGGAAAGCAACAGAGAGAAAAGGATAAAGAGGAAGAATGAAAACGACAAGAAAGAAGGAAAACAAAGAGAAAACGATACATGAAGCCAGAAAAATGGGAAACAAGAAGTGAGAAAAGGTGAAAGAGAAATGAGGAGGAAATATAGATGAGGAGTGAATAAGAATGTGGAGAAAGGCGAATAAAGAGAAAAGGTAGAAAAAAGGAAGACCAGGAGTGACTCATACTATTTAAAAAGGACGAGAAGGTAAAAAAAGACGGAATTGAAAAGAGACAGAAGGGAAAAACCGGTACAAAAAAATAGGGGGAAATAAAAGAAAAAAGGAGAGACTGCAAATACAATCAACACAGAATTCATTTTACCCACCGGTTTGAAATAATAATGATAAAATTCTCATCAGGTCGTACGACGTGCTTAATGCGTGAGTATGCATGTACGTGTAATTCCTTCCCTCGTCTTCTTCCATTAAAGAGGGAGAGTTACAACAATTTACTGGGACGTGTGTGTAGATACAACTTATTAAAACTGCCCCCATGTACCCCCGCGGGTCATACAGAATAATAATTGTTCATGTAACTTTGCGCAGCCTTAATACCTACGATTTTTTTTTTATTCTATGGAGAAAAAAAGATTTTTTTTACCTCAAGTATAAGAATTTCAAGAAGGAAAAAAAAACAACTCATACACCGGGACAAAGTCAATGATCTCCAATTTTTTTTTTGCCATCTCTCACTCCCTCCACATTATAACCTCTCATTCCTCTCCCTTTCAATATGCAATGCCCTTTTTTTCGATTTCATTCAAGTTTTTCCTTTTCACGGCCAAAGTTGAATTGTTTTCTGTCAAGAGACACGGAACGGACCCAGACACATTTTGGCCTTCCTGGGGCTTTCTCTCTCTCATTTTCTCCGGACCAAAGTGCTGAGGTGTGTGAGATTTTGGGGGAATACCCGGAAGAAATTCGGAGAGCGGAAATATAGAGTGTTTGAACCGGGGAGATAAAGTGCCTTTGAATTCATTTTGGAATGACGAGAAGATGGTATTGGGCCTTGGCCTTCATGGCCTTGGTCGCCCTTTCCGGGGCAAGGGGACTTCCGGCGAAAAGGGAACAAAATAGCAAATTGTCACGCCAGGAACCCATTTCCACCGTCGCTCCCAGCAAAGCTCCCGAAAAGGAATCTACGAAGCCCGTTCAAAAGGGTGAGAGATATATTTGATGCGAATTGAATTTTTGTAGCAACCTAATTTTAGCAACTTCATTTTTTTAGCAAGGGAAATGTATTTATTTCCTACAGGACCCTTTTAATTTCAATTTGAAAAGTCAATCCTTCGCTAAAAAAAATTGCGTCATTCTATATAACAAATGGTCATTCCTTTAGTATAGCAAATCTCGTTGGTTGATATTAATATAGAGACAATTTCCACATATTTCTAGGCCTGTTTTAAAATGTTTTTCCTTAGTTTCTGAAGAATTTCCCATTTTTCAGCTTACGACTTTTGTCCCATTTCTTAGTAGATTTTCTCCCAAATTTTTATTCATAAATCTTCCCTCAATTTTTACCAAATAAATGTTACCCGAATTTTTACCACATTTTCCCCCGTTTTTCTTCTCAACGCCTGAAGTTTGTCCTTTTTTTTCGTTTTTTTACGCCAGCAGCTATTTTTCTAGTTTTTAAATCACACTTTTTTATTCATTTTATTACATTCAACGCACAAATTTGCATGGTCTTTCAGCAAACGTTTTCACCCCTTTTCAACGTAAATACATACAAATCCAGGGTGAAGTACAAAGTCTGAGCATATCCCGCTAGCCCTAATACAAAAGACCATCTCCATTCTGTGTACAGTGGAGTCTCTGTATAACAACTATGAAGGGAAGGAAAAAAATGTTGTTATAGGGAAAACTTGTTACATAGAACATTATATGTATGTGCACCTTACATGTACGAAGGGCTGGAAAAATAATGTTGTTATAGAGAAATGTTAAAGAGACTTGTTATATAGAGACTTCACTGTAAATGCAAAAAAATGACTCCAAAAAACCAACTCCAAAAAATTAAAAAGCCGTGCATGCTTCCTGAAAAAGAAATACTTTATTATTGGAGTTGGTCAATTTTCGTATTTACGCGAGAGTGGAAATGTTTGTATACTATTTTATATTGAGGCTTGCCGGACATGGACAGATACATATTGAACTTCGCTCACGACATGTAACCCTTCAATTCAATATTATTTTCCAGTTGGTATGTATTCCAATATAATTTTTTTGGTTTCAAAACGCCCCATTTTACTCCATTTTTTGAAAATTTACAATCCTTTTTTGCGTCTTTGTTTGCCATTTTTTATTTCATTTTCCCGTTTTAAATATTTTTTAGTATAGTGGAGTCTCGTTATCACAGCACCCAAAGGAACCCAAAATCTTGCGGTTATAAAAGGAATGCTGTTATAGAGAACACACTTATTATATTCCATATGCGAGCTGCTGTGAATTTGCTGATGTTATAATGAACATGCTGTTATAACGGGTGCTGCTATAACGAGATTCCACTGTATGCCAGCTTATATCTTGTCGCTTTGTTCTCTGCTTTAATTTCGGAGCAGGAAGGTAGACTGACATTTTCTTATTTTTTAAAAAAAATACATATTCCAAAATTGTTGAGCCCAAATCTGTCAAACTTAATAGCACAAACAATTAACGCTACTCGAAAAAACTTCCATTTATTTTGCGTTCTTGAACATTTTTTATAAAATGGAAAAGCAAACATCTCCAGCAAACAGATTCATATTTTCAAAATGAAAGATTTTTTCAAAATGAAAGATTTTTTCAAAATGAAAGATTTGTTCAAAATGAAAGATTTTTTCAAAATGAAAGATTTGTTCAAAATGAAGGAAATAAAATAATATAATTCCTCGCAGTAACCATGATCGACGACACCGAGACGGGCTCCATCTCGCCAGTGGGCGAGGTTGTGGTCGTCTCCAAGCCGCCCACGACCACCGTCAAAACTTACGTGGAGGGCGAGTCCCTGTCGAGTCCGCACCCCTTCGGGGACATCAATGCCCCGCCACCCCCCAAAGTGGCCCTCCCCGTCGTTAACGTCACGGGCTTCACCTACCCCGAATCCGTCCAACCCCCCCGACCCCAACGACCTCCCCCAC
>JAQGBT010004397.1:0-16653 GCA_034698585.1 Disparrhopalites patrizii
GGGAAAGAGAGAGAGAGAGAGAAAGAAAGTGAGAGAGACAGAGAAAGAGAGAGAGAGAAAGAGGGAAATCGTGAGAAAAAAATCTCGTACCTGTGAGTCGGATGTGAAGTGATTCTGGGAGAGGAGATGATAAGAGCCCGCCCCGCCCCTCCCATTGGCCCAATGACTGCCCTGGCCATTGACGTGACATGCACCCTGGAAATTGTCGGCGGCCCCATACGAGCCCACGGCGGACCCATTGTACCCCGCCGGACTCATGCAGTTCCCCCCGGCGGCCCCCGCCCCGCCGTTCCCCATCATGGTGCCCATCGTGCCCAAGGAGGGCGGGACGACGACGGAGTTGGAGGTGACGGGGTGGTGTGGGTGGTACGGGGGCATGCCCAGGGGCAAGGGGCTGAAGCCGGAGCTGTTGCTGTCCCCCGAGGAGCTCACGGCTCCGGGGCCACCGCCCCCGCCGGGACCTATTTGCTTCCGGCATCGAGCCCGGCGGTTGCTGAACCAGACTTGCACCCGGGCTTCCGTGAGTTTTGTCTTTTGGGCTAGTTCTTCTCGGGTGTAGACATCGGGGTATTGGGTGCGCTCGAAGTACTTTTCCAGCACTTCTAGCTGCTCAGAGTTGAAGGTGGTTCGGGAGCGTCGTTGTTTCCTTTTTAGAGGGATCCCCGGCTCGCTTTCTGTGTCTGAGTCGTCCAGCAAAGAATTGTCTCCTGGACAGACAGAAAAACAAACAATTTGCTACAGATATTTGTATGCCATTTGCTACAAAAATTTGGCATACAAAAATTTATTCATTTAGCTACAAAAATTGGTTACAAAAATTGTCTATCCAAATGTTTGCTCCAAAAATTTGCTGTAATAATGTGTACATATTTTGCTACAAACATTTGCTACAAAAATAGACGCTTAATAGACGTTTGCTATAAAATTTAATGTATAGTTGTTTGCTATAAAATTTAATGTATAGACGTTTGCTATAAAATTTAATGTATAGTCGTTTGCTATAAAATGTAATATATAAACGCTTGCTACAGAAATAGGTACATGTAAAGTAGGTAATGTGGATAATTTTTTCAAAAAATTAGGGAAAAAATTGGTAAACAATTCGGCTACAATAATTATGGAATGAGTGAAAAATTTGTAAAAAGTTTGGCGAAAACTTTATAAAATTCAGGTTAACAATGAATCTGCTGAAAATGCTATTAAAAACCTAGTCAAAAAATATTTTCTATCGAGACTTCTTATTTATTCCAGTAAAAAATGCCCGAAAACTTGTTTCGCATACTTTAATATATATATAACATGTTCTATACAAAAACATGTATAAAATGGGGAAATTAGAAAAAATAAGTTAAAAGAAATTCCCAGCGCCACACTTGTTGCCCAAGAAAAAAAGAGCAGCCGTGTAAGGAAAGAGCCCTTTTCTTTCATAACATAACCCCAAAGGATAAAGCATTGTCCAGAACACTGTCCTTCCCATGTTTGTACAAGTCCAAGAAGAAAAGCTTAGGAATAACAGATTTTCCTTAAGGGATTTCCCTTTTCCCTTTTTTTCTTCAAAAATTTTCCCACCCGTAAAAACAGGGGAAGAAAGCCAAGAATTGACCAGTGCCTTTGAGAATTTTCTATTTAAACAACATTATTATTTCTTTGGGAAATCAACTCTTTTCTTCAATTCATTCCAAAAAAATTGTATGCAAAAGATTCTCCAGAATAAAATCAAGAATGAAAGGAAGGACATTTTTTATCCGGAATAAAAGAGGACGTTTATCCCAAAAATCCTTGTGTACATAAGCATCTTATAAGGAGCAATGCTAATACCTTTTGTAAACACGGCCATATGTGAATAGGGAGAGCGCTCAGGCGGGGTAATTCCCTCGAAAAAACTGTCTAATAAATTTGCGCTAAAAGGGCTGGATTAAAGACGCTTTTTTGGGGTTTATACTCAAGATTTTTATGGATTTATAAGCAGGAACAGGCGGATTAATCAATTCCGGCTTCTGACCCTTTTTCTATTGATTCAACTTTAAATCTGGGACTTTATACAAAAAGGGAATTTTTAAAGGGAGATTTCTGAAGGGAGATTTTTGAAGGAATCATTTTCAAAAGACATTTTTTCAGGGCGATTTTTAAGACATTTTTAAAGGGCGATTTTTAAATCGAATTTGAAGAAAGACTTTTAAAAGAATAATTTTTGACGGGAAATTTTTGAAGGGCTACTTTTAGAAGCAAAATTTTGTAAGAAAATTTTTCAAAAGAAGATTTATAAAAGCAAACTTTTTTAAGGAAAATTTTTGCTTGAATTCTAAAGCAGATTTTCTTGGAGACAGAATAAAATTTTTTTTGAAAGTGACCCCATACAAACAAGGGAAAAGTGATGCGAGGAAAAAGAAAAGAATAAAAGAGATGACTAAAAGAAAATAAATAAAAAAAGAAAGAGACGACTTACCACCTAAGATCCGATTGATACTGTGATCCTTTTGACTTTTGAGGTCGTACAAATCCTCCTTCTTGTACGGAACGCCGCCACGCAGAACGCGACTGATCGAGCTCACGGATGGGGCCGTGTTCTTATCACAAATCCCGTCCTTTATTTAAACACATAAATTATTACAACTCCATTTTGACATTAAAACGTTTTACACCAAAAAAAAAGGAAAAAAATAATTTAAAAATCAAAAGGAAAAAAATAATTTAAAAATCAAAAGGGAAAAAGTAATTTAAAAATCAAAAGGAAAAAAAATAATTTAAAAATCAAAAGGAAAAAAAAATTATTCACCATACGTTGGCGTAAAAAAAAGTAAATTTCAGACCGTTTTGAAATGGTAGAAATGCGGGAACTTTAAAAAATTCGGGAAAAATAAAGTGAGGAAACTTGCCTCTACCTTCAAGAGGCGTTCCCGGATCTCCCAGGAGAAGATGCCCGGGTTTTCCTTCTTGTATTCTTCGATTTTATTCTCGACCTCCGGGGTGGCGACGCGGGGCTTGCTCCCGCCAATGACGCCCGGGCGGATGCTCCCCGTCTCCTGATAGCGGTTGAGGATCTTCGAAACACAGCCGTGGGACACTCGGAGTTGCCGGGAGATAACGCAGGGCCGGATCCCCGCCGCCGCCATTTCCACGACCTTTAAGCGGATATGATTTGGTAGGGGACGGCCGTTTATAAACACGCCGCCTAATTGATTTACCCGGCCTTGACCTGGACAGAGCATGAATAGGAATATTTATCTTCTATGTGGCCATGTTGCATGTGTATTCATTTAATATGTATAAACAAGTTAATATTGAAATTTATTACAGTCGACTCTCCCTATACTGGCCCTCCCTATAAGAGTACTTACTCGATAACAGCAGTGCTGAATCCCCCCTACAGCCTTATCATGTAAAGTTCGCTCTCTATAAGAGCACTCCCTATAACAGGAGTTACTCTATAACAGCCGGGTATTTTCTTCCCTTGGTCCCATTCCTCTCACTATAACAGCACTTTCTTCCTATAGGAGTATTAGCGCCTAATTGACGTATCCATTCGACATTTACTTTTTCTCTGTAACAGCAACGGAACTCTATACAAGCACACTTTCTTTCTTTTCTCACTAAAATGTAAATATTTACGCCCAATTTTGTGAATATTTTTAGAATTTGGAAAATTATAAAAGTCAAGCCTGAAAATAATCTTAATTAGTTAATATTCATATTTTTTTAACTAATTCTTTATACCAGGAGTTCGTTATAAGAGCACTTTTGCTGGTGCAGATAGGGTGCTGTTATAGAGACAGTCGAATGTATTAAATAAGGTGGCCAATACTTGTTATAAGAATAATATGATTCATTCCGTATTATTATCTTAATCTATGACAGACATGTTAGCCTTTACTTTGATGTGGAATCACCTTTTTTAGGGTTAATTAAATATTAATCTACCCCATATATACTATGCGGTCGACTCTCTATAACGGTTCCCCTTAAATCAGCAAATTTTCCCCGTTACGGCGAAAAACCGTTTTAGTGAATAGAAAGTATGTATTAAGCAATTGGAGAAAGTTTTTCAAAAAAACAAATAGAATTTATTTTCTGCTGCCGTTATAAGGGAGCCCGTTATAGAGATAGTCGACTGTATCTCATCAATAGGAAGGAGTCTGCAATTTTGGGTTTACTGTTCCATTTTGACAGAAAAAAATGTGGAATCTACAAATCGTATAGAATAATAATTTAATACTATAATATTGCACTGCATAACCAAAATAGCAGATCGTTTCTACGCCAACAAATTTTCTTTGTAGAAGCAATATTTCTGGTAGATATGAATTAAATAATTATAATATATTTGTATATAGATAAAATAATAAGCAAAGCACAAAATGAAGGTGTTTTTACACAAAAAAATACAGTGAAATCTATATTATAGACATTTCCAACGAAGCTATTTCAAAATCAAATTTCCTCGGATACAAATTTTTAAATCGATAGGTATACCAATTTTAAAAAAAAATTAAACAAAAACAAATTATGCTATTTATACGCCCATCCTTTGGAAAAGCCGAGCAGCCATTTTCAGCCCAAAATTTATTTCGTTTTTGTCTTGAGAAATTTAGGTCTTAAATAGATACAGTGGAGTCTCTATATAACAAGTCTCTTTATAACAACATTTCTCTATAACAACATTATTTTTTCCGCCCTTCGTACACATAAGCTACATAGTTTGTGTGCTATATAACAACGTTTCCCTAGAACAATATTTTTCGCCCTTCCCTTCGGAGTTGTTATATAGAGACTCCACTGTACCTTAATTTTTTTTTAAATTACAGATTCCAAGCGGACAGCATTTATATTTTCTGAATTTAGCCTTGTCAAAACGGGTGCACATTTATTGGGTGCTAAAATGCCTAGCATTTATTTCCTCTTTAATTTAAAAAATTTCCGCATTTTAATAAATATAAATTTCAACCATCTATTTGATAGACAATTCTGATAGGCAACCCTTTTATTTTCTTTCATTCAATAAAAATCGCGAAAAGCTTTCGGAACACACCAAGACGCACCCAGAATATGATCCTCGTTATTTCTTAGAACAGATTTCATATCCAAAATTTCATGTCCATCTTCCTATAGCGGACCAATCTATTTGATCTCCTTATACGAATCATAATATAGTCCATTTGTACATTTCTACCAGAATAGTTCGTCTTATATTTTACCTTGAAAGGGATAGCCCGACGAGAAGAGCGGACGAATGCTCAAGGCACTGGACACATCCATATTTATCTTTCTTCTAATCCCCAAAAAATGTTCCAAATCACCCAAAACTTCAAAATCCACGAATTTCAAGTCTTCCAAAAATTAAAGCCAAAAAGGAAATCTATCTTCTGTATATCTTCGCAATTCCGCACAAAAAAAATGTCCCCACAATTCCCAACTCAACAAGTGCCCTCCAAGCGTCACTGAATCCCAAGCTGGAGCAAGATCCTGTACAAGAGAAGCTTCCTTTATACAAGAAAAGTCTTTACAAAAACGTGAGTCTGAAGTCTCAACAAAATATCCACAATATCAGTCGGACTTGTAAGGCGATTAAAAACATTTGTGGGTCCGTTTTCCAGCACAAAAAAAATGGACAAAAAATGAAGGCACCCCACTTAAGACGGACGTAAAGGAGCTGCTACAAGGAACTGATCCGAAGGCGTCAAGCCGTCTGCTCTCACTGACGGCCCAGCACTTGATTCCACTTGTATTTAGGAGAGCCTTAGATTTTTTTTTTTATTCTAGGGCCGGAGACTCAAAGGGAGATTTTTTGGGGGATGACGCTGAGATGCAGTGAGAGAGAGAGAGGAACCCTGCCGACGGAGGAATGGGTGCCTTAAGGGTGGTCCATTCCAATTCATTCTCCCCTTTTCCTCTAGATTTCCTCCTACATATGTATATATACCGAAAAACACCCTCAAAAGTACACCCTTGTACATATACGTACATATATACCACCGTGTATGGCAGGCCAAAGGGCTCCCCTTTGTTACTCCAGCAGGAATGGTGCAATAGTAACAATGTGAAGCAAAAGTGGTGAATAAATAAAAAAAAAAATCCCTTGATAGCACCAATCCGGTGTGTTCTGTGGGAAAAGTGGATGGACTAAAAAAGGGCTCCGATCTGCGCTGTGTGTGCAACGGATCTGCGACAGTTTTTGTGCAGGGGAAGAGCAACACACCAAATGATTGCTATAGCCGAGAGTCGAGACAAACAGGACCATCTTCACACGTATTTAGACGCTTGTACAGAGAATCATTAAAAAGATTTTGAAAAGGGGATTTTTTGTCTGTAATATACATCTATACGTATATCGTATACGTAAACTTCTATTATATTCATATGACCACCAGCAACCCTTTCTATATATGTATAGTCATAACATTTTATATAACAAATACAAAAAAAAATTAATGGGCAAGAATCCCACCTTTTGCGAACTACCTTCAATGCTTTCTGCCTTATAGTATAGCCTTGTATTGATGTAAATGCATGGCAATAGGCACAACTTGCATATATGTATAGCCATATTTATATAATGCATATAGCACCTATATAAGTTTATTTTTTATTATTATTATTTTTGACCAACTCCACTGCCACTTGATTCCAAATTTTAATCAAGAGTGTATCATATCGCAACCAAAAACGAGTGATTTCCATTCACACAGTCGACTTTCTCTATAACGGTTTAGCAAGAATCACTCACATTTAAGCTTTATAGAGAATAACTGGTATTAGGAATAATACACGATCCTTATAGAGAAAGAAATTAAATGGCAGGGGATTCAAAATTAAAGAAAAAACGGTACATACAGTGGAGTCTCTCTATAACAAGGCTCTTTATAACAACATTTCTGTGTAAAAGATTTATTTTTCCAGCCCCTCGTACATGTAACGTATACATATTTAATGTTCTATTTAACAACATTTCCCTGGAACATTATTTTTTGCCCTTCCCTTCAGAGTTGTGATATAGAGACTCCACTGTATTGAGAATCAGGCTATAGCAGGATTCCATGCTATAGTGCAAAAACAGTTATAGAGAGAGAAGTATGCGTAGGCGTGTTCTTAAGCCGTTCTAGGGAGAGAGTCTGACTGGGGGGGGGAATTCAAAACTTCCCTGTTATAGAGAAAAAACTGTCATGGAAACAACTGTTATACAGAGTGAATGTATCATAGTAAATCTCTCGGGCGGTTTGTGAACACTGCTATAGTGCGAAAACCGTTATAGGGAGGCCCGTTATAGAGAGAGAGTCGACTGTTCTTAATACAAATTACATCTGTTCAAATACAAAGTCAATACAATTATAGAGAACAGAAATTTATATGTTAATGAATGGAGGAAGTTTTTAAGGGAAAAATCGCCGACGTGTATTTAATCATAACAGCGAAATTCCCGGGAAAAAATTCCTCTTACAAGCAACAAAATTCATTGTTTTCTACTTCCGATAGCCGAAATAACGAAGAAAAGGCATTAGGAAGGACGACAGTTGGGCAGAGACATTCAAAGGCCTTCAACGTGTCGTATATAGTCATTCAAAAGCCATTGAAATAAAAATAAATGAGGAACAAATAAAATTGGCTTGAATCCTGATTCGCCTAGTGTAAAAATTTTATGATTAAAAAAAAGGATTTTCTTCCAATTTATCGTTATACACTCGCACATCCACAAAATTTCTCAAAGCCTATAAAACCTTTTATTCTTTTACTATTAAAGCATCTCCATATAGTACAAAAGGTTTTAATGGGATTCCTCCCAGCCAGAGGATGTGCATTCATTAAACGGCAAAGGACATAAAAGTGTGCGTTTCTTCTCTCTTTGCGTGCATCCCATTTTATAGGCTATAGACTCAGAGCTTGCCTGTGTGAGCTTGAGAGAAATGTGAGAGGAGAGACAAGAGAGAGGGAGAGAGAAAGAGAGAGAGAGAGAGAGAGAGACAAGGGAAGGGGCGGGGCTTGGGGTTGATCGAATCCGGAAACTTGCCCGACGCCGCCTTCCTTTTTCTATGTAGATTTCCATTTGCCACGCCTCGTCTTTTCCCTTTTTGGCTATTTCCAATACTCACGAATGCACGGGAAAAATGAGGCTCTCCCCTTTCCACCTTTTGATTATTCTACTCTTTATGCCCAAACACACTTCCATTCTTTCCCATCGTCCATCCTATCACTTCTTCCCCAAGCTTTCCTACTACTCTCAAAGATCCTGTGCTCATTTTTCCTCTCTCTTTCGCTCTCGTCTCTCTCATTTTCTTCCTCTCTATTTCTCCCTTTCACTCTCTCTCTCGAATTCTCTCCCTCTCTCCTCTCATTTCAGCTTTCTCTCTCTCTGTCTTTCTCTCTACTCTCCCAGTTTCTCTCTCTTCTCTCTCATTTACTCTCTTTTTTGTCTCCCACTCTTCTCTCTCATTTTCGATTTCTCCTTATGTCTCTCTCTCTCTCTTCGCTCTCATTTTCTCTCTTCTCTCTTTCATTTTCTGTCTATCTCATTATCTTTCTCTCAACAATCTCATTTTATTTCGGATTGCAGCTCTATCTCTCCCATTTTCTCTCTCTTCTCTCACATTCTATCTCACTTTCTTTCTCTCTTCTCGCTCATTTTCTCTCTCACATTCTTTCTATTTTCTCTCATTTTCTCCCACTTTCTTTCTGTCTTTTCTCCCATTTTGTTTCTTTCTCATTGTCCCTCTCTCTCTCTCTTATTTTCTACCTCTCTGTTCGCTCAATTCAGCGATCTCTTTTCTCTCATTTGCTTTCTCTCTTCTCTCATTTTCTCTCTCTCTAGTCTCTCATTTTCTCTCTCTCTAGTCTCTCATTTTCTCTCTCTCCGTACTCTCTCATTTTCTCTCTCTCCGTACTCTCTCATTTTCTCTCTCTCCTTACTCTCTCATTTTCTCTCTCTCTAGTCTCTCATTTTCTCTTTCTCTCTCATTGTCTCTCTCTCATTTATTCTCTCCCTTCTCTCATGTCTGTCTCTTCCCTCATACTGTCTCTCCTTGTCTCTCGCTTCTTCCTCATTTTCTCACGCATGTTTCTCATTTTCTCTTTCGTTTATCTCATATTCTCTCTGCCATTTTCTCTCGCTAAATATCTCTTTTTCTCTCCCTCTCTCCCTCTCGCTCTTTGCTTTCCTTCGCTCGTTGATCGCTCCATCCTTTTCTTCTTCTGTTGTATCTGTGTTTCTTTTCCAATCACTTTTCCTTCTGAATCTCTCGTTCCTCCTTCTCTATTCCTTCCCCCTGTTATTTGTCTCGTTGCGCCGTTCTTTATTTTATACTTGCTTCTTTGAATCTCGTTTCTCTTTCTCTCTCTCTCTCTTGTTTCTTATATTATTCCGTTTCTTCATTTGAACAATTTTCTCTTTTTTGGCTTCTCTCTCTCTTTCTCTTTCTCTCGCATAGGATAATTTGTGCCCTGCTTTCCTCATAATAACTAATTACAATTACAAGAAAAATATTATTATTAGAAAAAAGTATGTAATTTCAATTTCTCTTTTTTTCACTAATTTTTCCCGCCATTTCTTCCTTTCCGCTGCTTCCTTCGGCTTTTTAATTGTCTATTTCTCTTTCTCCCGTTTGTTTCTGTTTATTTGTACATCCCTTGTCACCTTTTCTCTCTTTATTTTGCTCTCACCCGCCCTTTTTTTTGTAGCACTATCTCTTTTTTCTCTATTTGCTTGCCTCTTTCTTCCCATTCTTCTATCTGTCTTCGTCTTGCCATTTCTCGTTACCTTTTTCGCTCTCTGTCTCTCGAATTTCCCTGTTCGTTTTCCTTTGTTTCTCTTCCATTTTCAATTTTCCTGTCGTTTTTCATGTTCTCTCTCGCTGTTTGGGTGAAAATTCCCCCCACGAAGAGGTTTACAACCTGTGGCATGAGCAAAAAAAAAGGAGTTTGACGGCCATAAGTGGCAATTCATAAATAATGGCATAAAGAGAAACATGTCCAAACAGCAAAAAAATATCTTGGCGCACACTTTTCCCTGTGAAAAGAAAAACAAGTCCCCTGCCAGTAAAAAGGGCCAACCAGTTCTCCCAGCAAAAAATTCCTGGCAAGTGTTAAAAAATAGCAAAATTTGTATAGTATTTATTTATTATTAATTTCCAAGGCACAAAAGAGCTCCGGGAAGGACTGATGGGGCATCGGGATACACGGAGATGCTTGTGCTGGAGGTTGTGAAAGAGCACAGTTATCGCCCAGAAGAATGGGAATAAGGATGTCCTTCCTGAGCATTGTTGGGGAGGATTTTCCCACAGCCTTTTCCTTTGCCGTTTGCCCCCTTTGGGAGAAATTACATATCAGGATCTTTTTTGGGGATGGAATGCAACACTCATGCTGTTTGCACGGGCCACATTTTTTTCTCTCTTATGTATTCTTTGTCTTGACTGCTATAAATCTTGTCCCATTGTGATGGGCATGATCCGATCAACTCGCTTAACTCCTTCTTTATCCTTTCTCCAATGCTATTACCGGCCTTTTAATCCTTGTTACAGTGGACTCTCTCTATAACAGTCCCCTGTATAACAGTACTCTCGTTATGACAGCAGCAAAAAATGCTCCCCTCAAAAACTTTCTCCATTTGTTAACATAGAAATGTCTGTTCTCTATAACAGTGTTTCGCTATAACAAGCGAAATTTGATGCTTTATAGGGTGCTGTTATAGCGAGAGTCGACTGTACGTCCCTTTTTTAATCATTCCGACCGGGGAATTTCTATGCGGATGGAATTCCAAGGCCTGGAAAAAGGCTTTTTTTGGGGTTCCAAAAATGGCTGTAGCGTTTTCATATGTTTCCTGCCACGCGTTTTCTCCGGGATCCGAAAAATTGGAGCTAAATATTTAATTTAATAACCCTGCTAACTAATTTCATAAGGGCAATTAAGAGATAATCAGATTTGCAATTGTCGGGAAATTTATTTGGCTTTTCTAAATTTCTATAAGAATTTCTATAAAATTTAACACATATCATATTAAGAATAAAATTTAACAGATGTAGCATATTTACAATACAATTTAAAAGCATAAGCAAGTAAACTTCGGAAGTAAAATGTAGAATTCAGTAGTAAAATTTGGATGCAAAATTGTATAGGTAAAATCTAGTAGTAAAATTTCGAATAAATATTTAGAAGTTAAATTTCGAAACAAAATTCTGAAGTAAAATGTAAAAGAAACGTTTACAAACAAAATGTAAAAGTAAAATTTGGAAGCAAAATTTAGAAGTATTTAAGAAAAATTAGTAGCAAAATGTAAAAATAAAATCTAGAAGGAAAGTTTAAAACCAAAATGTAAAACTAAAATATTAAAACCAAAAAAAGTAAAATCTTGCCGCAAAATTTAGGAACAAAATTAAGAAGTAAATATCTATAGAAGCAATATTTAGAAGCAAAACTTAAAAATACAATTTGGGAGTAAAATGTAAAGTAAAATGTAGAAAAAAAATTTACAAGTAGAATTTAGAAGTATAATTAAAATTAAAATTCGGAACCAATGCTTAAAAGTAGAATTGAGTCGCAAAATGTAGAAGCAAACTTTAGTAGTAAAATTTATAAGAATAATTTAGAAGTAAAATTAAGAAACAAATTTCAGTAGTAAACATTTTAGGAATAAAAAAAGTCAGGAACAAGTGTTTTCATTCGACCAGCCGATCTCTTTGGACGTCCACCTCAAACGGCTGGCGGCATGGAGAACCCTCAAAGACCAAAAAAAAATGTTCCTCGTGTTCAATTATCTGTTAAACGACCAAGGCGATGTCATTTGAGTTACCCGCGAACAATGTAAAAGTCAGGTAAAAGGACACAATAGCGGAAGAGCCAGGACTGGGGGAACGATCGGTTTTTAGCAAAAGTGAGGCAGGTAACTGACTCTTCTTTGGGAACTGAATGGGAAATTGTACAGTGGACAATAATAACATGAAGGAGGAAGGGGAAGAGGGACACAAAAAGCTGAATGAAAAGTGTGAGAAGACCTCCTAGGAACTCAAAGTGCCGATTCCCATAGAAACCCACTGACTTGGGGAAATTAATAAAGGGACAAGAAATGAGGAGGCGAGGCACCCTCAGCATTGTTGACATTTGCGGGGACCCCACCACAGACGAAATCAGGGAGGTTCATCTACATGTACATGTTTAATATGGAAGGTACATACGTATCTGCGCATTGCAGGAAGCATCACCCTAACTTACACACGATTATTCTCATTGTATTACCTGTAATGTATATGGATTGTTTATTATTCCAATGATGAACAATCCTGAATGTCTTC
Organism: Disparrhopalites patrizii; assembly: GCA_034698585.1. Taxonomy (NCBI): domain Eukaryota; kingdom Metazoa; phylum Arthropoda; class Collembola; order Symphypleona; family Sminthuridae; genus Disparrhopalites; species Disparrhopalites patrizii. The sequence goes on from JAQGBT010004397.1 coordinate 12,270, forward strand.
CCTTATAAAGGTCACCCTTTATGCATGCAAATGTATACAAATATGGAGCCCTGGGTATACATATAATATGATATAGTTATACGTATCTATGTAGGTATATTGCGTATACAAATCACGCTGCCCGACGGACTTACGTAACAATTTATGGGGCATTTATTGCTCCATTCATCGCTTGTCGCCACTGACCGACCTGGCTGGACAATATTCAGATGGCCCTTGGAATGTTTTAGAATTCTAAAATGTCTTGGAAGGGATAGATGCTTGGAATATTTTTTAAATAACTGATTTCCGACGAAAATATTGTGGTTATAGAAGAAACTAAAGAACTATACATACCGCCAAAGAAAATCCGGCCTCTTTTGTGGCACACGCCCTATTATCTACGTTTTGGCTGAAATGTACAATAAAAATTTGCACGTGACGTATGTGCATAGACCTATAATAAATTCTGATGGGCTGTGTGCAGCCACGAACGGTGTATAAGGTAGGAAATTTGCATTGGTACAAATAAGCAAGGGTTCCTGTATTGATGTCATTTATAATATAGACTAAAAATTAATTGTAAATTTATGTTGAAATTTACACTGAAAATTTATCGTAAATTCGTAAATTTATGTTGAAATTTACACTGAAAAATTATTCCAAATTTTCATCATGCATTACAAAGTTGTTGGGGGAATTGGATTTTCCCTGGAAAAAGTTAGAACTTCGAACATTAAGATTATTACTGGTATACCTATAGCTAGCCTGCAAACAATTATGTCTTATACTAAATCTCGACAACGAAATTACAAATTGTGATATATCTTCCTCCTACAGCGCAATAAATTTGTTGAACCCCGTACAAATGACAAAAGCAGGTCTTTGTTTTTGTCAGTTACATATATGTATTTATTTAGCCTGTAGCCAAAGCATGTAAATACAGATATATACAGTGGACTCTCGCTATAACAACCCCGAAGGGAAGGGAAAAAATGGTTGTTATATAGAAAAGTTGTTATGTGGAATATTTAATATGTACACTACATATTATATGAAAGGCTGAAAAAAATTGTTCCAGAGAAAAAGTTGTTATGAGGAGAGCTGTTATAGAGAGACTCCACTGTATACAATCGTCTTCATATGGACTCATTATTTACCCTCCAAAAAAAAAACAACTAAATCCTTTGCTCCAGTAATGGAAAACAGAAGGAAGTTGGACGATGTTGATGAATCTCCAATTCCCCTTGGCTCTCAGCACCTTCACACCTTCGCATTTATTATCTATTATTACTCTAGTTGTTTATTAGTTCCAGAGCCACCCGGGCTCCGCCGAGCCCATTTGTCCCAATACCCTTAAGAAAAGGAGTTCACAAATATTGTTTGGATGGGGCAAATGGTTCCTAGTAGCACTTTTGCTCTGATTGTCTCTTTCCCTTTTCATTTTGCTCCCTTCCCCGTATTTCTCTCTCGGTCTCTCTCTGTCGTCGTCAGAGTGAAGATGCTGAAGGAAAAAAGCGTCCCTCCTCCTAACTAGATAATAAACACCTTTCCCACTCATCCCTTACAAGCGGTTGACCCAGGATTTCTTCTCTCATCTGTCATCCATTTGACTTTTAAAGGACAGAACTTTTTTTTTCATTCTTACCGTCGTATAGTTTTCCGTTTTCGCAGGGCCAAGTCCAACCCTTTTTTTCCTCTCCAAGAATCGGGCAACAAGGCTGTTGTGTACTTACACATGTTCTATACAGTGGAGTCTCTCTATAATAATATTGAAGGGAAGGGAAAAAATATGGTTACAGGGAGATGTTGTTATATAGAACATTAAATATGTGCCTTAAATGTACGAAGGGCGGGAAAAATCATGTTCTTATAAAGCGACTTGGTATAGAGAGACTCCACAGTATATGTATAGCACCTCTCAAGGTAAGGACAAAAAATATTGTTACAGGGAAATATTTTTACATAGAACAGTAAATATGCACGTTACTTGCACGAGAAGCTGAGAATGTCGTTACAGAGAAATGTTGTTATAAAGAGACTTTTTCTAGAGAGACTCCACTGTACGTATAATAGTACACATATCACCTATAATAGTTACATTATGTGTACACGTGCAAATACAATTGTATGGATATAAGAACAATGTACATAGCCTACCTACGCTTGCTTTTAGAATGTAAAATATTTAATTAAACGTTGTTAAGCGCCTTGAAATTTGACGCAATGCATACAGTCGAATCTCTCTATAACGGGCCTCCCTATAACGGTTTTTGCACAATAACGGTGTTCACAAAATCACCCGGGAGATTTACTACGATGCATTCACTCTCTATAACAGTTTTCTCTATTACAGTTTTGTCTTTATATCGGGGAAGTTTTGAATCCCCCGCTATTCGGCCTCTCTCCCTATAACGGTTCTATATGCTACGCATTCTTACTTCTTCTCTATAACGGTTTTAGGCCAGGCCTTCGCCTATTTCTCTCCTTGTACCGGTTTATCTTTAATTTTGAATCCCCCGCATAAAATGCTTTTCCGCATAACAATCTTATATTATTCCTTATACTCGTTATTCTCTATAACGGTTTTTGCACTACAGTGGAGTCCCTCTATAACAACTCTCCTTATAACAACTTTTTCTCTATAACAACATTATTTTTCAGCCCTTCGTATATGCAGTGTACATACATATTAAATATTCCATATAACAACTTTGCCCTGTAGCAAACATTTTTGCCATTCCCTTCATGATTGTTATAGCGAGAGTCCACTGTAGCATTGAATCCCCCGCCGCTTAGTCTTCTTCTCCATAACGGTTTTAGGTCAGGCCTTCGCATATTTCTCTCTCTATCCCGGTTTTTCTTTAATTTTGAATACCCAGCATTTTGAATGATTTTCTCTATAACGATCTCGTATTATTCCGTATCAAGGTATGCCATTCGAAAAAAAATGAATTAAAATTCGAATTAAAATACGCGTTTTTCCTACTTATGAATACGAATTTAAATTTCGGATATCTAAAATATAAATTCGAATTCCAATGCAATTTTATTCAAATATTCAGACATATGAATACGCATTCAAATACTTTTCGAATACTTTTAAAAATTTATTTTAAATGCAATCTGGCATAATTTTTAGCTTAAAATAAAAGCAAAATCAACACACAAAATTATAAAATGACTCCGCAAATCTGATTTTGCAAAAATTGATGCTTTTCCGGACGAAATAGTTATATTACTGCCAATTTAAAAAATCATCGTTATTTTGCAAAAAACATCTTCCCCGAAGGCGGAAATTAGCAACAAACGGACGGAATTTTCGAATACGAATAAAGTATCGGAATTCAAATGCCAACTTTTGAATACGAATTTAAATTTCGAATGTAATTGTAATTATGAATTCCAACTAAAATATTTTTCTGACAAAAATATGGATACTAATTCCGATTGAAATACTGAAAAATATGAATATAATTCCGATTTGAATTCGAATATCGATTCGCATGTCATACCTTGATTTATAGTGAGTATAGGATTAATTCCCTTTAATTTTTTGACAATCGCTAACGCTGCGGTGAGCGTACAAAGGTGGAGCCTCCGAAGACAAAATTACGATATTAAATTATATTGAAGAGAATATGATTGCCTATTAAATGAATTGAAACGTGAATGAAATAGATAAAAATAGGGGCGTTGCCTCATTGAATCAACAGCAAAGCAATTCTTGGATTCCTCCTGACGTCAGCCAATTTGATTAATTTTTATGTGACGCGTTCTTCTTGCATTACAAGAAACGGTTCTACAAATGGGAATTACAGTTGAGTCTCTATATAACAAGTCCGAAGGGACGGGTGAAAAATATTGTTACAGGAAAAAGCTGTTATATACATTCAACATTAAAGATGCACCTTATATGTGCGAAGGGCTGGAAAAATAATATTGTTACAGAGAAATGTTACTATAAAGAGACTTGTCATAGAAAGACTCCACTGTATACTTAAAAGAAATAAAATTTCTGTTGACTCCGGCACTAAAACGGATGATTTTTTAAAAATTGATTCCATTGCAGATTGCAATCTTGTCAAGGCAATTACTATGATCGAAATTGCATTTATTTTTTAGTGTGTTAAAACATTTCTTCGTACATAGCTATGTACTATGAATACGAATAAACACATAATTATGTGGACCAGAATTTACGTGCATAATGCATTCAATTCGGTCGAATACACAAGTTTTCCCTGTACAGAAAATAATATGGCTTGATACATTTTTTATTCACATGAACAGACTATATTCAAGGTGCAGTGGAGTCTCTCTATAACAACACTGAAGGGAATGAGAAAAAATATTGTTACAGGGAAAAGTTGTTACATAGAACACAAAATATGTATAGCTTATA
>JAQGBT010004398.1:0-16652 GCA_034698585.1 Disparrhopalites patrizii
ATTGAAAAATTAAAATAAATGTCTTCAAAATATTGAAAAATTAAAATAAATGTCTATTAGTATCCTGGAATAATTCCACATTCCACTAAGGATTCATTCAGAAAAAAAAGTCAGTCGAAGTTGTCGTCACTATACTAATTACGCCAGGAGAATCCCTTGTAACATGTTCTCACTTGCTAAATTCCCGCACGCGTGTGAAAATTCCCAGGCTTGTATTTAATTAAATGGTCGTGAGTGACTGCCAAAAAAAACACTTGCTATTTGCTATCTGTACAGGAAGGACGCCGCTCTCACTTGAGAAAAACTTGAGAATTAGTAATAACAATATAAAGACTACTAACTAATTGTAAGTGTTGGATCAAGTTATCACCTGCCGAGTCCACGCACTTGACCGTAACAAAGCGTTTTAGAGAGACGTGTCGTATTGGTCCTTTATCCTTATATATACACACATTGTATATGTAACTATACATTATACATATGTATACATATTATGTATAGGTTTAACTATGGGACGGATCGTCAAATGTCCTACTGGTCACATGCAAAAATAACTCTTTACTTCCTTCTTACATATACATGCATACATATATATGTAAGTGTATGGATTCTTTCTCTCAGTTCCATCCTCCTTCAATTTCCTCCTTCAATTAACGTTAACAATGTGGTCATCGGGCGGTTTGTCGTCCTTTTTACAGGAGCAAAAGCCATGTCCCCTCCAGAGATTAAAGGTGGATTGTAAGAGTTTTACGGGAGTCCATGAGAGAACACTTTAGGGACAATTACTACTCCTCACACCGCCTGCCGCCGCCGATGGCCTATTCTCCTTCCCAGTAAAATAAGTTACAAAGTATTTGGGAAAGGTCGTTGGGAATTCCTATTCGTTTGGGGAATTAAATGGACCGGAAAAACATGAGATTATTAACTCCCCCATCATTGTGTTCACAAAAAAAAAAAATACATGGGAATCGACATTTCAACGTTTCTTCCATCCTACGCTTTGATGAATACATTTTTTCGACGGTGGTTTAACTAAGTAATTAGACAAACACTGTTTGGTACTTTCTGTGGTACTAATTGTATTTAGCACCAGACGATCCCGTATATGCATTGCCTTGATCTTCTTACGGCTACTCACTTGCTCCTGTAGTACACGGACAAACTGTTGGCCTTCATACAGAAATTACATGGGTAGTCTTTCATTCATCCCAAATTGTCTTTAGACAAATTGATTTCTCCGAGTTTGGGAAAAGCAACCATGTATTAACTGATTTTTCATTCATAATTCTGAGAGGGCTCAAAAGATGATGTGGAAAACATTTGCTTTATAGACAGTCACAAAACTTTACTTGCATGTCAACAAGAACCTAAATATCTCATTCGCCTTCAAAACAAATATATAACAATATCCTTTGTACAAATACTGCAATGTAATTCCACTGTGAAAAAAATCAATTGTCCCGGAGGAATGGGGGGAAATCAATTGTACTTCGTTTGGCATTTATGGAACAAAAAATATCCAATGACATTTTCCAATGCAACTAGCAGATATAGAATAATTAATGGGGGAATGAAAACTAAATTTACTCATGCATAATTTGGTGGTGGAAAATGAACCAAAAGGGCTGGGAGGGTCGGCTATTTATTCCGGTTAATTGTTAATTTTTCCCCAGGGGCTTCGGACACATGTGATCAATAGCGCTTTTTATGGATTTTTATTGCATAAATGATATGAGTACAATGCCAGAATTTATTTCGGAAATAATAAAGTCCGCAAAAAAAATTTTTTACACAATAACTACTTATGTACATTATATGTATTAACCACCATCCTTTTTAGGGGTATATACGTATATATGTAAATATACACACAAGGTTAGACCCATAACATGGAACATGTACCTAATTAATAAATGCTCAATAAAACGCAAACAATTGATCATACACATACGATAAACGGTGCATGACATTATACTGTCAGTGAAGTTAAGTAGTCTACTTTAATTACAATTTGAAACGTAATTGTCCCGTTACTTGTTAGGAGGAATACAGTTGCAGACATTTATATAATTAATGTGGCCAAATTATCTCATGACGAGGATGCACCAAACATACTATTTATAAAGGAAACCATGGGGCCCGTTCTTCATATGGGATATCATATTTACATTAGAATATTCCAAATAGGCCTCTCTTTGATCTTGGCATTAACGTATGCTACATACATATATGCACCTAGGTTTTGCGGGGTTAATATGTCCCCTGGAAATTTATTGCCACTCCCAATAACAACCAAATGGTCTGGGCCAAAGAGGACCGTCATTCTTTTGGTACATCCAATAATCCATTTTCAATACAAGCAAATCATTCTCCAGTCCTTTTTCGCATGCGAGCACATATGGTGTACGCAGGTACTTTTTCCTGCTTCCTAAAGGCAACAACAAAACACTGGCACAACCACTAAAAAATTCAGATAAAAATTGCAGTAAAACTTTTTTCTCCCCCTAAAGCTAGAGCGTGATTGCCTGAAAGAGAGAGAGAGAGCAAACCGTGCAGGAATTATAGTGTAGCTATTCACACTTTGTACTAATTTCATTTTTCCATGCAAATCCCGCGAATTATGTGGGTCTTGATGTTCTCTCACGAATATGGGAGTTGTGCTCTGAATGCATGAGTACTGTACTTTTTCTGTGTATATTTATACCACCTTATATACTGTCCTGAATACAATCCAAAAATTTTCTTGTAAACTTCTCAAAAGGCCAGGCAAACAAATCAAACCTCTGGCCTGGGCCACTTTGCAAATTAAACAACTATTTATACATGTATACTAAACACTAACATTTACAAAAAAGGGGTGGAATACCCGTATTTTCGGGGGATACTACTTCAGCCAATTTTTTTGGTCATCCAAGCACCATATAATCTCTGGCATTGCCAATAATGCAGTCACACTTTGTATGCTTTGAGAATAATTTATGTTTTAAATATAAAGGTTGGGCATTCAGAGAAAAAACGGTATTTTCAGTGTCTGGATATGCGAATGTCCCTTGTGTCCAGAGTCTCTGGAAGTACGTCAAAAGGAAGGTCAAAATTGGGCCGACATATTCTGAATATGTATCTTTACATCTATTTTGGACCTACAATTATGTTCATATCCATGGAAGCGTAGGCTTTTGGTGGAAAAAGAGGAATTATTACTCTCGTCCCATGTTGCACCTTATAAATACGGGTGAGTTTTTGTCATTGCAAAAAAATATGATATAGAGCCTCTTCCTCTTCCACAATAGGTGAAAGACAGGCCAGGCTTGTATGTATGATATTGCAGTAAATCCCCGCGTCCTTCATGTACGTTTTCATGTGGTTGTAAAAATAATTCATCATGTATACTTGCCACGGCATTCATAATGAGCCAAATATAAAATATACTGGCACATGGTCTCTCTCTCTCTCTCTTCTCCTTGAGAAACAGCACATTATGCTCCAACTTACCATTCATTCACATCTAATAGCCATATATGTATACATATACATACATATGTATAGATATGTACACACACGCGCGCGGGAATAATGTGAGTTTCATGAGGTTCCAAACAAACATCGTTTCAAGGGAAAACTGCCACACAATTTGGAGATATTACATTATAGTAATATTATTTTTATTGCCATTATACGGTTATTAGCTAATTTAGGACTTGAATACAACAATTTATTTTCCAACAAAAATTAACGACCGAAAAAATTTAATCCCACCACGGGATTTTTTTATACTACAAATTATGACAATTTGCTCTTTCCCCATGTTTTTTCTGCTTTTCCCAGAAAACTTTTCATAGACTTTTTGTAATTCCTAAACAAATTCTTAAAAATTAAACTAGAATTTCTTACCATATTTGCTGAAATCCTTAAATATAATCTTGATTTTCTTACGATATTTGTTAAAATTCTTAAACATAATCTTGAATTTCTTCCGATATTTATTAAAATTCTTAAAAATAATCTGGAATTTCTTAAAATATTTGTTAAAATTCTTAAAAATGGATGTGTTTATTTATCCAGATATTATTATCCCAAGTGACTATGCAGGCATCTAATCTGATTGGGAAGTAAATGGTAAAATAATATTACAAAAAAAAGGAAACGAACTGACCATCAGTTTTTTTTTTTTTTTTTTTGAAAGGAAAAGTGAGCTGAAATAGTATTTATTATTGTCTAAACGACGGCTACAGTTGGATGAGGTAGTAGTACACGAGGAAAGAATTTTTTTCGGTCGTTTGTTTATATTTTGGTTTGGTTTTAAAAAAGAATTAGTAATATAAAATATTTCTTCGTACTAATATTTTCCTGAAAAACGAAATTCCTTTCCAGAAGGGGAAAAAATTCCGATGGTCTGTGGGTAATTCTTTGAGGGAAGACAAGAGTGTTAAAATACATATGTATACTGTGGGTGTTGATCATATATAACTCTGGACATGAAAGACGGAGAGGGGAAGGGACATAAGGGTTCTTCTTCCTTTTGACGGAGCCCACACAAACAATAATCCATATGTACATATATGCCATCCTCTAATACATGTTTCCTTCTCTATCCTTATTCCCGTCATGAATGAACGTTATGTGACGGGGTTAGTACAGTCAAAAATGAAAAAAAAAAAGATAAGGTAAATGGGAAGGAGGAGAATTATAAAACCTTCTCATTTCTTATTCTATCCCCCCACTTTATCCTTTTTACAATCTCCTTCCATGGTGAGGTTATTATGAGCAAAGAGTGACAGTTTTTTTTTCTTTTTGGTTATTGGAAAATATTTTGTATCCACTTAATTTCCCCATGTCTTTTGTTTATGCTACTAAAAATAACGAGAAATTTAGGAGAAGAAAAAAAAACGACCTGAAAAGAAATAAAGGATTCTTACCGTGTTATCAAAACGTTCCGTACTGTATGAGTCCTTTCTCCAAAATAATTCCCTGGAATCTCCCGTGTCGTCACAAAATTCCTACAAGTGTCGAGGATCCTTCTTCTCTATTTCCGATGTCCAGCTAGTACTTCCTCCTCCTCTTGTCCACTCTCAGACGGGGAGAAGTCTCAACGGTGGGGAAAAAAATCCCTATTAACAAAACCAAGTTACAAAACAAAATGAGTTCATTACAAAAAAAAAATCACTTTCTACTTCCACTTAAAAGTCTTAACCCCACCCCCCCGCCAAATCCTAAAAGATTACTGTGATTAAAGAAGGGACAAAGGCTTAGAAAGAACAATGTTGTTGGTAATGGGGCTTTTAAAATGTTTATAATCAATTGTGTGAAATGACAATTATTTCCAACGGGATTACGTCGTAATGTGTAAGGTAGGATAACTTGAGCCGATAAAATACTTACGAATTGTCCCTCCCGCAAAGGGAAAGGGAATTTTGCCGGAGAATTTATTCTTATGCTATATAGTATGGTCTTTTGCTCCTCGTGTGTGATAGATATCAATATAAAACTTTTTTTTTCTTCTTCTTTCCCTGAATTAAACACCACAGGCTTTTTTTCCCTCCGAGAGTTCCCTATTACTGCATGACTTACCTAGAGCGAAGTGGAACCATCAAACCCGTATTCGGGCTTCCTTATACTTTCGATATTGACCAGTGTAGTCAAAGAGAGAGAAATAGAGAGAGAGAGAGAGAGAGAGCTATTTAAACATTTAAAACTAACTCGGGCACTTTTCCCTCTCGGCTCTACTACGGCCACCAAAAAAGCCACTACATATTATGCATTTATACCCATGCGAATGTTTGTGTATATGGGTGAATGTGGGTCTATATAACTGGAGCTTATATTATGTTGTTACAGTCAAAGTGCCTCTCTCTCTCCCTTGTACTCCTGTTTGTTATCAAGTACAAGGTCTCATGATATATATATGGTGGCCGCTCACAGACTTTTTGGCTTTCGTATATAGCCCCAGCTAATGTTATGGCAAAAAAAGGTGCATTTCTTAGCATGCAAAAAAAAAAAACCAACTGTACTTACTTGAATGGTATGTGTGTTCGAGTGTATGGCACAGGGGAATACCCAGTATATAAAAGTTGAAAGAGGACAGTACGGGGATTCGCATACAAGAAGACACACGTTGTGTGTTTACACAAAAAAAAACTTTTTGGCTCCGGACCCAGAAATTAAAGGAGATGGGAAAGAGACAGTTACTATTTACTATACGGAGGAACTCCTTCTTTTTTTTTTCTCTCTCCTTGTAAACGAGCTGTCTTCTGAGAAAAGAGGAGGAATTTCTTGGAAATCCTTTTCAAAGCAATTTTCCCTTAGGTATCACCCAACCACTTGCGATTTTCGTATCTGCAAACAAAAGAATTTTCAAATTGTGAACCTTTTGATGGTTGTGATTTTTATCAATAATTTCCATGGTAAAGTGTCAACCCAGGAAGATTCCATGACACGCCCAATCTCCAGCTAATTAAATTGGAGAATATTACAATAGGGAGAAACAATTACCTATTACAAACTATCCATTGGAATTCTGACAGACAAAAATTCAGGACACCCGAATCTTTTCAATAGCAATATTTTTTATATCTCCACAGCACAAATCTGTCACTCACAATAACCACCTGGAACTCTTGGGATTGTTCAAGTTAGATATTCAAGAAGAAAAAAAAAATGGCGTGCACCAAAAACAAAAAAGACATGGACGAGACAAATATTAGCAAACAACTGAGGCGCTTGTTATTGTTTCCTGCTGCATGAAGGTCTTACATTCTATAATAAAAACCTACGCAGCAGTTATTCGCTCTTCTCTACAGCTTTTTTTCCTTTTTTTTTTTTTTTACTCCGTAGTATATTCTACGTAGGTGCAAAAAACTTGTAGTAATGATGTTGAAGAGGCGAAAACTGATAAATGTGGGCATAGTATACAGATTCTAAAAAAGTGTGACCTCTGCCGTGATAAGTACGTCCATGTTCAAAATTAAAATTGCATGTTCGCATATATAGATATAGACAATCTTTCCAAATGCGTGTAGTGCTGATTTTTCACCCCAATATTTAATACCAACGCAAAGAGGGAGAGAGAGAGAGAGACAAAGAGAGCGAGAGAGAGAAGAAAAAACTTGTCTGGGGCTATACATGATTATTATCCCGTAATAAGCTTTAGTGGCGAAAGAGGCGCATTATTGTACGCAATAGACAAATATATAGGGAACAAGGACCGTGTGCTACAGTATAGCACAAGCCTTTGTTTTGTATACAATAGTATGTATATATTCATGAGTATAAAATACACACTTGGGATAGAGGCACATGGCACACAGAAGGAGCAGCGAAGGACTGTTCATCAAGAGAGAAATCATCACTGGCCAAGATGCAATTGCCACTCATCTCCTTTTGCACTCTGCAACGGTAAACATGTTTAGCATACTTGGAAACAGCTGTTTTGTATGCATGTATACATATACCGACGCCTTTTATATAAGAACGTAATCCCCTATATCCGTGCTTGTGGTACACAATAATCATGAATGGGGCCTACATGGCTTGTGTATTGGAATCAGATTGAAAGAGGAGAGGGTCAATAAAATGGGGCTAATTGATAACGTAACTATAGATCTATTTATGTGAACTAATTTGCAGTCCCACGATTCTTCTTCGACACCCTCTTTTTGCTGTAGACATATGAAGGGTTTGGAAGCAAAAGGAGTTAAGTCCACAAGGATTATAGGAGAAGCAAAAAACTAATTCAGATACAATACTACAAAATTTAGAGAATATTTTTTTAGCTAATTAAGAGCTTGTACAGGTGTATTCATGCGCTTCAAAATCTATGCCCCATATTTTTCCAATTACGACGAATTTAAAAAATTAAAAATGTTGGACTTTAGCCCTTTTGCACCTGAAAACCCATCTTTGCGAGGTTTTGCCTACAGAAACAAACCAAACTACGATAAAATTGTAGAATCTTGGCTGCTTTCGCTTTACCATTATAATAATTTCCCTAAAAATCCCGTTTTGCTAATTAAAAAAATATAGAATTTTTTTTTTTAGATTTCCAGTCACATTCTTGTTATTTCAAGGAAAAGTGGTCTATGCGCTAACATCATACTGAAGTTTGGTGTGATTCCGTGAACGGAATTCTGTTATTTGGACTTGTGCCCTTTTGCATCCAAAGCACCTGTGGACTTAACTCCTTTTGCATCTGATTTTTTTTTCCTTGCAGATTTGTTTTCATTTTGGACTGTCGCCTTGTAAAAACTAAAACGGCTTAGGATTGGGCTAGTCATAGAAATAACTTTCCTGGAAAAACCCTGAATTTGAAAATTTTGCACTTAACTCCTTTTGCTTCCGAACCCTTCATATGTACATAGGTGGTATGCTGATACAAATTTAAATACAATTAAGATATATAATATCCCCCCCAACCTTCATGCCGTCGTAGAGAAACGAACTATACCCATACGTGAATCTTAAGACCCATAAAAGTTATATGGATGACACCGAGCCAGTTTGAATTGTACATATGTATATGTATATGCGAATCTCGCAATTAGACAACTTTGCTAAACCGAAAAGCGTAGTTGATCCAGACAAAAAAAGAAGCCAGTGGATATTTTGTCCAGAAATTTTGCTCCCCTTCTTTTGTTACATCATTCATATGGGATGCCTTAAGGTCGGCGAGAATCGTCGGGGAGGAGGCACTGGAATCTTACTCACCAGGAAGGTGATCTAATTCAATGGGTTCTGGAAAACGGAGAGTGACATCCTTTTCTCCTCACTGAATTGGTCTCAATTGAATATGTCCTGACTTCTGACCTTTCCATACAAGGATTCGTCACCTTATTAAATGTGTCTATTTTACTGGAAATAAGCTTGACTCTTCCAAGTGGCAAATTACTTGAGCAGTCCTATATAACATGGGGGAGAGATGGAGAAAAAAATCCAGGAGAGGAAGAGCAAAAGCCGACTAAAAGCCTCGTGTACATATACATAGACACATTGTGCATAACTATATACACACATACGAAAGGATACAATCCTCCAAAGAATTTGTTCCCCCCATGTTATAAACCAGACTAACTAAAATTCTCCTTTCCAACCACGTTTTCCTTTCCCACCTCCCGAATTCCTTGACTGGCTCCTGGTGCCATTCAAATGGAAATTAAGTAGACATGAAAGGAGAGGAAAGGGAGATGTGGCGCTAAATAAATTAATTAGGTACTCGGTATTTTTGATAAAAATGTATGGGGAGCTTTACTTGGAAAAACTCTGACTAACTGAATCATCAACTGTCGTCTGAAGGTGAAATGATTATCTGATGGATCGTGCATCCCTTGAAAACTATGGCGGTCTCCCTATCTTTAAAAGTATTTTCTTCTTTCTAAATTTTTTTTTACAACAAACTCAGTCAGACTTTTAGTGTTAAAGACTTTCATGAATGAATGAATGGAAAGGGTGCCGGGTTTATTATACCATTATGGTACCTTTCAAAGTATTCCCGTTGCTTGGAGCTGCATATTCTTGTCTCTCTCTCTCTCTCTCTCTCACAGAATGTCCATGTAAATTTGACAATCGTAATGAAGAACACTTGAGTTTTCTGTCTCTCTCTCTCTGTCTTTTTTTCTTTTGGAATGCACCACTTGGTTTACGGGTGAGTAATTATGATCTATGGGTATTGTAAATGACTCACGGGAGCCGCGCGTAACCTTTACTGAGTGTCAGAGAGAAAGAGAGATAGGGAGACAGAGAGAGAGAGAGATACAAGATTAAAATATGCGGTACCTAAAACTATGGTCTATGTAGAAGCTTATGTACACTCTTTTGTGTGTGAGAGTATGATAATAAATGTGAAGGTCATTTCGCTTCACTTTTAAAGGAGTAGGTAGTTATATGGCAAAAGAACACACACTGGAAATCTCAAGAACGTCCTCATGCATACGCACACACTTTTTTTTTCTATATGCGCCAGCATACATACAATCACAACAGGCATTTCCATCTAACAAGCCGAAGGAATAGAGATGTATTCCAGTGCATTTAAATGCACAGACGGTCATAAAGCTTTGGTGTAAACAATAACCTCATTCAACCCTTTCCCCATGAGTGACATATTCCTCCTTCCCCTCCTCCTCCCCCTCCCTCTCAATGTATTTTTCGAACCCCTTGAGCTTCAATATACAAGATTGACAAAGTACCGCTACTTCACTGCAAAAATATTGAACAGTCGTGGTACACATGGAAGGATTAATTGTAATGTTATGTATGTAGGAAAAAGAAAATATTTGCACTATGTTTATGATATTTGATTCTTCACTTCAATAAAACGTTGTACCTGTGACCCAATTGTCTAAACATGGGACATGTCCGTGGATTTTGCCACTACCATGACAAATGTGGGGAAGGTAAGCTAATCAGGTCTCAAATTTTTGTTCAGTTGCTTGATTTGACGGGGAATTCCCCCCTCCAAAAAGAAAAAAATACGAGGACACCAGGGATTAGCCATGGATGTCTTTTTATGAAAGGCTTCATTGCCACCTGAGGTACCTGTTGGGATTGAGATTTTCCCTTAATTATTTCCGCTTAATTATTATTAAGTCACCAAATTCCCATATACCTGATTCAACTTAATACTGATGCATTTTCCTTAGAAATTTAGCCATAAATTAATATTTAGCCTTTTCAACGGGGGGAAATTTGGATCAAATTAATTTTTTTTTGGGATGGCTATAGTTCTTTCACCCTGAAAATTCCCCATTATCATAGTTGGTGGAAGGCTTTTAGAGAGTAACATTTCAATACTTCTTATGGACTGAGAGGCACCAAAGTGGAAGGCTCCTTCAGTCTGCATGAAAGTGTAAGCATACAATTTTTTTTTGTGCAAAAATAAAACTATATCATTGTTGTTTACAATTATTTGGCTCTTTTCCAGGGTCTTTGACACCTTATAAGTATTTTGCTTTGTCTGCGTACAAAAATTTATTGGAGTAAACAGAAAAAAAACTATTTAATTCTGAATTAATTACACGTTATCGATGGAAGAGACCCGTACGGGTGTAATTTATATGGTACTCCCTTTCAGCCACGGGTTCATCACTCCATTTTATACATCAAGAGTGTAGTGCAAACCTCCAAAAACGTAATGAGTGTCCTGAGATTCGCAAATTAGTCCCTTTGCGAGCAAATCCAATTACTGGATGTACCTGGATAAGTAAATAAAATCCATGATTGATCTCCACACTTTCCCTTTACACCCCTCCCTCCGGTAGTCTGGCATAACCTTCGCAAAATTTCCTCACAAAGATGAGGTCATTCTAGAGAGAGAGAGCAATGGGGAGACGGGACAAAAAATCCACATGAGTTGTCAACAATTCTTGCAAAAAACTTATGATCTTTGGTTACGGTCAATATTGCACACATGTAACTCCGTGTACTTCCTCATGCCCACAATATTAATTGGGTTTATGGGCAAGCTGTTGACTGCAACTTTATTATAAAATCGATTTCTGAACCAGAGAAAGTCTTCCTGCTAAAAAAAAAACAAAGAACCTTATAACCTTATGTAATTCCTCTCGTGTGCTGACCCGCTCCCCAAGGACAGATGTGGTTCCATGATGGCTGAAGGAATTCGGAACGTATGCAAGAATTTCATCAAGAAAAATCCCAAGCAAATGCTCATGTAACAATATTTGCTCAAAGCTAAAGGTATTACAGATACAATCAAGTTACCCGCATGTACGCCAAACTGCCTTTATCGCTCTTTATTAGATTCTCTCCCTTTCTCTGGGAAGAAATGGAGAAAGTATTTCTCTTTCTCTATCACTCTCGCTCTCTTTCTATCTCTCCCTCTCTCTCGTTCTCTTTCTGTCTCTCGCTCTCTCTCGCTCTCTTTCTTGCTCTTTGTTTTACTCCTGAAAAAAATAAAGATAAATGTGCAACGTTATTGGTAAAATGAAAATCCTAAAGCTAAAGATTCATAAGTGACTTTCGGTAAACCCCGGGGGAATTAATATTATTTGGTTCGGACGCGTGGGTTTTGCTTCTTTCCCTTTTCTTAGTTGCACAATCATGTACGACAGTACAAATAAAAAATCCGGTTGAGAGAAGAGGAAGAAGTAATACTGTATATATTTGTCTTGTATAGAGAGACTGAATATGAACAAGTATTAATAAGTTTATTACAAAACATATGTATGTATGTAGGGAGACATCATGAACAATTTAACATGGTCGCTTCCAGCTATGTGTTTCTTCATCTCTTTCTCTCATTATCATCATCATCGTCATTGTCATCTTTCTCTCTCCATCTTTCCCCTTGCGAAGTCCATTCAACCCACGCGAAAGGTGGCGGTTGATGATCATATGTGTTTTTAGGAGGTATACTGACGTTCATGAAGGCAAAATTCCCGTCCCAATCCACCTGTTTCACCTTGCCCCATACGAAGAAAGTGGATTACGTACAAAGGTGTTCCCAGGTATGCATTTGCACGTACATAGTTGGGGACATTTTTTTCTTCTCTTTTTGCACTAATATTCCCAATTAATTAGTTTCTCCAGGCACATCTTCCAAGGACAAAGGTTACGCAAAGTGAACAATTAATAATAGTAGTTAATTGAAGGCAAGTGGGAAAATAGGCCGAATTGCTTCTATTATTATCATTATTTACAATTAGTACTTTCTCCTTGTTACGCCTTCGTGCAAAATTCTCCTGCCTTGGATGGATCCAACTTCACTCGTCCACGCTTTTACGAGGGGGAACATTGCGAATATCCCGAATAAGGATCTCATGTCTTGGAAAGCTTTTAGTTAGCTCATCTCTCCGTTTGATTTTTTCCCGTTTGTTTTTTTTCTGTTGAAAAACAAATTGATGCAATTGTAAACGAACCCAAAAGAATATTTATGAGGTTATGTCAGCATCCAAGCATTGAACGGTTTTGTTTTTTAAAACAAAAAATAAAGCTGTAAATGACCGACAGTGCTATTTTGGTTTGTTTAATTTCTATATTCGTCATCGTCTAGTTCAGGTAATTGGAATGAGCAAAGATCTTTTGACGTCACAAGTATTTTTTTTATTATTATAAATAAACAAATCAGGACGAGAAGGGAAAAATCATGTGGAATCTCATCTGGTCTTTCATCTTGACAATGGGTGTAGACAGTTCCGTATGTGACGCTGGAAGCATCTCGTGAGCGTCAAATAAAAATAAACTTCTTCCCTGTAAATACAATGTATTTTTGAAATGGGTATAACTCATTATTTTTGGTCTGCTGCGAAACAATATCGTTGTTTTGGCTTAAAATAACCACAGCGGAACATATTAGGCATCAGGAATTGGGCAAAAATAGTTAAAACCAGTGGATTGTGTTGTAAAAATAGACGAGTTAAAAATGATTAGCATAAAAATAGTCTTTTTAGAAACATTGTTTTTGAGTCAGCACAAAATATGCCTACGTATACTCACATTCTTTTCTCTTTTTTTGTCTCCTCATGTTGCCCCCCGAAATATTTTATGAGTTTAAAATACAATAAAAGTGTGTCAACATTCATGTTCATGAGGTATATTTGGGCTACTAAAATTAAAAAAAAAAAATTCAAAACGTCCATCTAAAATTCTTAGAACTTTCAGTTTTTTCCCTTTCATTCATGACGTTCTAACGTTTTGAGGATGGAAAGCTAAATAAAAAGTAAAGGTAAACTTTAAAAAAAGATTTTAAAATTCAAATCATTTTCAGCCTAAAAGAACTTTACCACCTGGTTGGGTGTAAAAAGGGAAGAACAAGGCGGAATAATCCAGGTGAAACATTTAGTACTAGCCAGGAACACAAATTTACTTTAACCAGCCTCAATACACACCACCGAACGAGCTGGACAAGCGTTTTTAACGTATGGAGACCGGCATAAAACATAATTTCACACTGATAGACCTTTTGTTTTCAAGTGATTAAGGAATTGGGGTGTGTTTAAATGGAACAGAAACAAAAAACAAAAAAAAAATACAGAATAAATTTAAAGTAAAAAAAAAGCGTAAAGGAAACGGAATCACAGGGAATATAAAGACTAAAATGTATAGATAAAACTGCATATCCTGCAACAAAGTTCCCCAAGCAGAAAAATTCCACCAATCCTGTCCACATCAATGGATGAATTTGAGAGCGGCAGCCAGACAAAGTAATACTAGTGGCAGCCCACAGCTGTGAATAGGCTAAAAAATGAAAGAAGGAAAAAAAATTTGGGGTGTAATTCGTATATCCTCAATAGTTTTGATTGGTGACATTTATCGCATGTATTGTTTTTTTTTTTATTCTGTACACACATACATATACATATATATAGGCAATGAGTGAGGGGGAAAGAATGGAGAAAATGTGTACAACATAAGACATACATATTTGAAGAGAAAGGTAGGGTTTGACTTGAGAAGGACCGCCTCGCCTCTTATTCATTGGGGCCAATAGACAAAACGGAGTGGGGTCCACACATTTCTATGGCTTTATCATCACCTGTGTATGTGTGATGTAATTAATTATTATACTCGGAAGCCAGAGGCAACAATTAGACAAAAAAAGACCCCTTTTGGCCGGTCTCCCTATGAGGGAGTCCCATTTAACAAGTGTCGTCGAGTTTTTGGGGATTGTATCGGGGATGTTGTAGATTTTTGTCAAAGGTTTTTGTTTCAACACTACTAACAACTGCATGTAAAAAGAATGAGGACTCTCTCGTGTACACGCGTTTCTGTATCAAGCAAAACAAGAAAGATACAGGGACAAAAAAAAAATTTAGAAAAGTATATACAGAGAAAAAAAATAGTTCCTCTTTAAAACTATAATATATTCCATGCAATGTTGTGCTTTGTGGATGCCATTTTTCAGGCCTGTTTCACAGAATTTACCCATTGTTATAGCTTTGAGAGTAGCGAGTCATCCACTAAGGAGGGAGGGAGAGAGAGAGTGAAAGAGATAGAAAGACAGAGTTGAATTACAAAAAAAAAAGTGGGCATGTATCAAATATTGTGTAAATTGTCATATATAATGAACCTTGCGGACGGACGAATGAGAAAGAGGGGTGGTGAAGAGAGTTTGCGGTTTAATTGCACTTAAGAACGACAGAGAGAGAGAGAGAGAGAGGAATCTGTGAGAAAGGGACAAGGTGTTTCTTGTCCCTTTATCTGTTTTTGTACTTTTCGTTTGGATACAATAAGCTAATATGTTGCAGTCATCCCCGCTATTATTATTTCACTCATGGATGTTTAATTGGTCATGCAAAAATCTACAATTACCATGCACATACATATGTGAGTACAAAATTTCCCTTTTCCAATTGAATTACAGAGACGCTTCAAAGATCCCTTCATATTGACCAAATCAAGGAAGATGCTTTCACCCGTGGAAAAATTCTTTTTGACCACAATTTCAAATGAGGAAATCGATTGTAGGATCAAAATGATCCTCAAATGGGCCTAGTTCAATGCTTTGACCAACCTATTTTTTTAACCCTTTCCTCGAAATCCAAATCATAGCCGTGGCAAAATTCTCCTCTCCTTTGTAGGTTCCGTGCAGTGCAGTAGCCTGAATGCAAACTGTTTATGGAGAAAAGAATTACTTTCATGTGATTGTTATTAGAACTATGTATTTATTTTGCCCATGAAGAGTACGATGGGGCTCAATGGAAAAAAAATGAAGTACAAATAAATACTGGAGAATATATGGGACGAAGCCGGTCACATTAATTTGTTCACATAAATTGACTACTTTATACTTACATATGTTTATACAAGTGAGTACACAAAGCTTGGAGAGTTGTTTTTTTTTTTTTTGGTTTGAAAGGGCGAGGACGGGGCTGTCCATTTGATTGCACTTATTGATAGCATATAGAATTACGTTACGTTTGCCTTTTCTTCCCGTCTTCTCCTTCTATTCCTCCTGCTGAATGTTGATGCTTCCCAAGGTGGAGACGGTCCCTCACTGATTTTCTCAGAATTTTGTCTGCGTGAGGGAGAAAGAGAGAGAGAGAGAGGGAGAGAGAGAAAGAAAGAAAGAGAATCCTTTTATTTCATTACTTATACAAGCTCCTGTTACCACTTTTTTTTATTGGCATTCATCATATGCATATATATAGATATATATATATATACAGATCCGAGATTTTACAAATGGTACGTGTATCTCTCAAATCCGGTCATTAAGGGACGAGATTTTGCCGTGATGTTTAAACTATAGTGTAATTAATAAGAACCATGATTCATTTTTATAAGGACCGATAGAGAGAGAGAGAGAGAGAAAATGTGCGTCTCTAATAAATTTGTTACGTATTTTTATTAATGATTTCATTGCTCCATCACCCTAAAACATTTTTCCAGTACCTTCTTATTTGAACAGAATGCATTTCGTAATCATGATAAACTACATTTTTTTTGCATATTTTCATAGTCACGTAACTGTGAGTTGGCGAGGGCGTATGTGCTCGGATTTAATGCAGAAGAAAGAGAGCGAGCCCAGGAGAGCGAGCTCAGGAGAGAGAGAGAGACAAAGAAAGAGAGAGAAATTGTGAGAGAATGAAGCAGAGAGAGAAATTGTGAGAGAGTAAGAGAGAGAGAGAAATTGTGAGAGAGTAAGAGAGAGAGAAATTGTGAGAGAGTGAAGCAGAGAGAGAAATTGTGAGAGAGTGAAGCAG
>JAQGBT010004399.1:0-16649 GCA_034698585.1 Disparrhopalites patrizii
ACCGTTATAAAATAACCGTTATAGAGGAAGAGTTTAGCATTGAAATGGTCTCGGGGGGGTTTGTGAACACCGTTATAATGCGAAAACCGTTATAAGGAGGTCCGTTATAGAGGGAATTGACTGTATTGCCGATGCATTTTCATGGTTTTACAATAATTATTTTTACTATTTAAATGGCCTTTTAGTATTTTTGCTTTGTAGGCTGTAGTCGGGGTAAAGTAAAGGGGAATTTATATAATAATGGGTCTGTTTTCTATAATATATATACAGTGGAGTCTCTCTATAACAACACTGAAGGGAAGAGGAAAACATATTGTTAAATGTTGTTATAAGAAACATTAAATATGTACCTTACACGTGTATAAAGGGCGTAAAAAGCAATGTTGTTATAGAGAAATTTTATTATAAAGACCCTTGTAATAGAGACTCCACTATGTACATACAGCGGACTCTCTCTATAACAACTCTCCTTATAACAACTTTTTCTCTATAACAACTTTATTTTTCAGCCCTTCGTATATGCAGTATACATATTAAATGTTCCATATAACAACTTTTCTATATAACAACCATTTTAGCCCTTCCCTTCAGGGTTGTTATAGCGAGAGTCCACTGTATATGCTGTGAAACTGTAAATATACCTGTCGAAAAAAAAAATTGGAACTATTCATTCCAAAATGAAACGATTGCGATTGTAACGCTTGCTTTCCTATTACGACTGGAATTTAAATTGCTATCCTTAAATTTAAATTTAAATTGCCATCCTTAAGCTCTGCCATCAATCTCTGGAGGAATGAAAGTCGCCAAAAGAATACTAGATTGTAAAATTTCTTTTGGAAAAGGTCTTTGCAATAGGCAATAATTAATCCAATATTGAAATAAATTTCCAAATATGGAAAAGCATGGATACCTCGTTTGACTTGGAGTATGGAGTAATTGAAAATCTTTGCCATGTTCCGTCTCTCCGGAATGTAGACTTTGAATTGCCACAAGCTGATTGTGAAGGTGACAACGGTGGCTGCAGCATGAGCTGGAAAAATCTGGAATTGGAAATATTCGGGATACAGAGCAGACTTGATCAATGTGGTGAAGTTGAGGGAAAAGCTGAAGACGGAAGCAAAGACCCAGAAGAAGGTAATGCACTGTTTCCATCTCGGATAGCACGTATCCATCGTATGACGACTCGGCTCATACCTAAACGGAAATGTGCAGAGGTAATCGGAACGGAATTCAATATTAATTAAATTTAGCCTTAAGTCTCCCAACGTGACCATTGTTAGTTAGCAGTGATAACGCAAAGTAGCCTTTGTGTTCTATCAATGCCTTATTTTTTATTTTTGTCTTCCGTATTTTTTTTGTCTTTTGTTTCCTAAAATTCTGCTTTGCCTTTCTCTTGCTAGCGAGGTTCAATCGGCCGTCCTTTTGACTTCTCAGTATTTCCGTGTATAAAAGTTGCATGTAAAAACATATTTCAATAACTTGTTACGATGATAATTTCTGAAAAAATAACTTGATGTATGAGTTAATTTCATAGTTCCGGCACAATAATTATTCGAGTACGTGCTTTAAAACAGAGGACACTGCGAACACGTGTGTCCAATTTTAACCACGTAATTTGCTCAATTTTGCCCAATTTTCCCCGCATCGATAATTACCATGCCCACGCTGAATACGTCGCTGCTGAATGGGTGAAACAGGCCACTGGGTGTTCGCTAGAGCTCGGAACGAGTACGAATAACATTCGAATTCGAACGGAATTCAAACCGAATCGAATCCAAATTTTCTGGATTCGGTTCAATTCAAATGGAATTCGAGTACAAGTAAAAACAGAAATTGCTTCCTAAAACGAATCCAAACCGAATACAAATCTGGAATGAGTATTTGTTTGTAAATCCGAATCGAATACGAATTCACAAAATACTCGATTCTATGTATCGGCAGTGGTTCTTCATAATTTGCCTAAACGGTACAAAAGGTTCTTAGCGCATTAAGTCGCTACAGTCTCTCTATAACGGGCTCCCTTATAACGGTTCTCTCTATACCGGTGGCTGAAAATGCTTCCCTCAAAAACTTTCTCCAATTGTTAACATAGAAATTTCTGTTTTCTATAACGGGTTTTTGTAATAACGGGGAAAATAAGCTGATTTAAAGGGAACTGCTATGAAAAAGTTCGACTGTATTGGGTCTTAAACGACGATATTTTGGATTATATTCGAATTGGATTCGAATCCAATTCGAATACAAATCCGAATCGAATATTTTTCGAATTTGAGAATCGAATACAAACCGAACTCAAATCACAATGTCCATCATTTTTCCAAATCCAGTTCGAGAGCCTTATTCGATTCGAAAAATCAATCCGAATCCAAATCGTAGCAATAAAAATCAGAATTTTTTAAATTCGAATCGAGTACAAACCAAACCTTGAAAATATCCGATTGCTTCGGAGCTCTGATGTTGGCATTCTCCCTGTATTATTTGCGCATAGCCAAGCACCAACAAATTTTGACTTTGCCAAATCATGTTGTCGGACAACAATTGGCCAAGTTATAGCGTTTTTTTTGCACATATATGAACATGGTTCAAAATTGGGCATAGGGCAATTATCATATTTTTTTATCTGCGCGTCAAAAAAACGCCGTGACTTCCCTAATTGTTACCGCATCAGATGAGGACTTCATTTTGAATGAAACTACAATGGAGTCTCGTTATAACAACACCCAACGGAACCAGGAATTTTGCTGTTATAACGAATTTTTGGGATAATGCTGTTATATAAAACAAATTTAACATGCTATTTTAAATCAGCGGCGTAAATTTCCTGACGTTACAACGAATTTTTTACCGTTGTGATGTTATATAGAGAATGTTGTTATAAAGATACTCCACTGTACAATAAAATTCGACACCAGTAAATATTTTTGTATCTAAATTTCCATTATTTTTCTAGTATTTCTGAACTATACGCAGCAGCAAAGCGCTAACATTCAGTCCATGTCTGTAGCGGAATTGACAGAAAAATTCCAGAATTTTTGTCGGTTAGCCAGTTTTGCTTTTAAGGAATTTTCTTTGCAGTTCGTTTTGTCAATTTTTTACGTGCTTTTTAGTTACATTTAGTTAATTGTGGTTCTAAAAGGATTAAGTGTACCTTATTTACAATGGTTTACATAATTACATTCATTCCATTCTGACGTCCATACATACATATTTATTCACAAAAATAGCATGTGCTTGTTACTCGTGGTAGTATTACTGAGGTATATGTATATTTACTGTAATTACCGATTGTATATTACAGATTATAATGTATTTGTATTATGTTATTACGTACATACTATAATTTCTCTCGGGCAAAATTTATGCAATTATTTCTATGCACCAACCCATTATTTTAGTCTTAACCTGTGTACTTTCATTACTCTGCTATCTAAATACTAAACTCCTGGTGATAGCATACTTTTTACAATTATTATTCGTTATTAAACTGTCAAAAGGGTATATCAAGTGGGTATATAGATACATTATCTGCTGGTGCTGGCAATAATAGGGATACAGACACGTCATAGAAACATGACAATGCTATGAATGTGCTTGCTGGGCACCAAGAATACAGTTGTATACAAAATAATTAAGGATAAGCAATAACTTGCTAGACCATCATGACCGTGTTGGCCGTGAAATTAACGACGATCATGAGGATAAAGAGCATGGTGGTTCTCTTCATGCTATAAAGGGAGCCCACCCTAATTCCAAGGGGCCTCAATGCCCGCACTTGCTTCTTCCTAAATCCCGTGTCCGCTCTTTGCTTGCAAATGTCCTTGAATGCACTGGATAGGTCATTGACCCTCCCAAGGACGGGGTACAGCAAGGACTCGATGGAGATCATCATCACTGCGAAGAATGGGAAGGTAATGTAGCTGAACCAAGGAAGGTCCCGGTGGAATTTGATGGAGCAGAAATTGGAGAAGACATGCATCCACAAGTTCATGCTGAGAAAGACGGGCCAGAAGCCGTGGGAGGTCACGAAGTTGAACTTGATATTCACGATTTTTAGCTGGAGAAACATGCTAATCCCTTGACCCAGAGAAAATTCACGGTCGTGCCGTTCTTTCAACGTCTGGCTGGAAATCCTGTGTGCATACAATCAAATGATTACAGAGGACTCTCTTTATAACAACTATCAACTCTTCTTATACATAACAACTTTACTTTTCAGCCCTTCCTATATATACATTTATAATACATATACACGTATAATACATTCGAAATTCGAATTCGTATTCAAAAGTTGACATTTCGATTCCGATATTTTGTTCGTATTCAAAAATTCCTTTATTACGTTGCTAATTCCCGCCTTCGGGCAAGTTTTTTTTTGCAAAATCAAGGCATCGTAAAGATATTTTTTTTAATTGGCAGTAATATAACTATTTCGTCCGCAAAAGCATCCATTGTTGCAAAATCAGCGTTGCGGAGTCAATTTATAATTTTGTGTATTGATTTTTGCGTTTAATTAGTATTCGAAAAGAATTTCAATACTTATTCACATGTATATACATACATACGTCTAAATATTTGAATAAAATTGTATTGGAATTAGAATTTGTATTTTAGATATCCGAAATTTAAATTTGTATCCAAAATTAGGACAAAAGCATATTTTAATTCGAATTTCAATTCATATATTTTTAGATGTCATTCCTTGGTATCTATTTATAGCAGGATTTAGTTGCTGCTTGTATTAAAAAATAATTCAAAAACATACCTCGTCAACAGTTCTATCCAAGAGATTGTAGGCCGGACAAAGACTAGGATGAGGTAGAAATAAAAGTTGAAAATCACGCTCACCACCATGTAGAAATAGTATTCGAAAAGTGTCCCAGCAGCAATAAGCCAGAAGGCTTGCGGCTCCATCGGGATGTAATGCAGGGCATATCGCGGATTCCCGGTATTCTCCAGAAACATCCCCAGAATTAGCACTCCGGTGGAGAAAATCATTTTATTGAAAATGACGATCACGAAATCACACCGATCCGATTTTCTCTCCGGCAGGATCTCCCAGTATTTCTCTGTAATATCCCAAAGATATTTTGTTCACACATTTTATTTCGGCGAAAATTCGCCATACAAAGTAGATAAAATGTCTGGGGATTTGTAAAATGCAAAATAAAATATTTTAATAAATTTGTGATCTAACCCGAATATTTGCGATCAAAGAAGATGAGGCTATTCAAGAAGCCCCGGATTCCTGCCCGATGCCTCACGGTATTGGAATGAATCAGAGCACAAGCGGAGTAAGCCATGACGAACATGAGATCAATGGCCAGGGACGAGACGTTCCTCCCTCCATGAAGCATCCCCTGGAGGAAAGCTCCGGCGGCGGAAGAGAGATTTAGTAATATTAAGAATAGCAAAAAGTACCACATGGCTAATTGGAACAAATTTCGACTTCCCCGAAGTTCCTTTGCCTCCTTGTTCCACTCATAAGGGAGGACACCCAAGCATTTGCTGATGCGGAAAAAAGTCCCGAGGGCCCGGAACGTTCTTTCCTTTAACATTCCTCCGCTTTATCCCTAAATGCTCTTTGGAGGACAGAATATTTTGGATTGGGATTTTTCAATGGTATTCCTGTGATCTCTCAAGAATCGAGACTTTTATACGGAGATTCCATATCTCGAATACTTTGCAAGAGATTGAGACTAACGAAACTAACGAGCTTCGGACATCCGTTAATATGAATCCTTAAGCTTACACTGTCATAGATGCTAGCATTGCTCACTGTGTAAACGTGCATTGGCACCAGGACAATATGTCGGCAGTAAGACCATAAACGTTCTAACAATAAGTACATACATTAAGTATACGATTATTGTCGTATACGACTATTGGGCGACTTTCAGTAATAAAACGTGTTATTAATATTATGGACAAGTCCAGCAATAATGAAACAGATAATAAGATTATGACTATAATTTATTTATTAGAATATTTCTGTGCGCTTTACATAATGTATGAACGTTGATAATGAAGATCTTGTGATCTTGAATGGCGCATGAATGCATATACGTTATGCATATCTATACACATCTTATTTATGCTTAGTGACAATGACAAGCTAGCTATGAGTTTGAAGATGGTTCCACGACAAATTGCGCATGCATGCAAATTTCGATGTATTTAAGGGTACTTGAAGAGTAAATAAATTGAGTATAGTAGTTACATTGATAACGGCAGCAATAACGCCTTCATCTCCTTTTTATTCCTCTGAACGTAATTTTCGTATTACGAATTACAACAGAAATTATTGAAATAGCAGGAGATTCCTAGGAAAACGTTGTTAAAACAATAGTTTATGTGGGACCATTATTGTAGAGGAGACGTTTTTGCGTGTTGGAAGTTATTCATTTCATATGATTCGTTATATACCCAATTCTATTATACTACTTTCAGTACAATGAATATATACACATCATATTAAGTTTGTATATATGTATACATATATCTCGCAAAACGCGAATCATTCCTTGTCTTATAATATAACCTCCGCGCAGCTAAAATAAAGTTTGTTGTAAAATAAACTCAATAAATGTGCTTCAATTTACCCTAAATTTTATACTTCATGCATATACGCATAAGTACGTATACGCATGTCTCTTTTTGATATAACTATAGTGTTGTTATTCGCTCACAATATTGGGTACTACTAAAGTAGCAAATAACATTGAACAGCTTAGTTGCACTTAAGTAGCAACCTTTTTATCCTCCAGGAAAAAGTAGCAAATCTAAACTAACTAAAGTTCCCCAAATTCCCCGTCCATCGTATATTTACTTTAATATACTTTAGTTCTGGTGGAAAACATAGGGCAGAACCGTACAACTAAAGTAGCTGGGAATGAGAAAAGTAGCAATACTTTTTAGCATTTAAGTTTTCGTACTAAAGTATAACCAAACTAAATTCGAGTATTGATGAAGCAGCTAAAGTCAAAATAGCGCTTTGTGATGGGATTTCCCTCGTCTAAGGTCAAAGTTGTGACCGTTTGACAACACTGGATATAACAAAACCATGTAAATAAACAACGATTCAATGGTCCCAGCTCTACCATGTATTTATTTTATCTAAAAATCATATTTTATTATATAGAAAACATTGTCCACTCGACCGGCCTTTGACGCTCTCAACGACCACCACCAGAAAGGAAAAAACCATGGAGCATGTAGCAATTACAAATAGATGTCGAACACCCGGGTTTTGCATTGACATGGCTTTCGTAGTATCGCCATCTGGCGCCTCTAATTGCAATGACGAAGGAGGAAAGCAATTATGTTGGCTATCATCCAGGTCCAAATTCACCCAATGCCAATAGAAGCCTCCCGTAAAAATTGGGTGGATCTTTCGCATCAATCGTTTACTGAGAACGTTGGGCAAGCGCCCATCATAAAGGTACCAGTCCAGCCGGATGTACTGACTCAGGCTGTAATCAGTGACTGGACTGGCCGCAAATTTCAGCACCGGATTTCTATTTATTTCGGCGAGAATCAACCGATGGTAAAACTGGAACTCACTGGCAAACGTAAGAATTGCCGTTCTAGGACGGGACAAATTTGTAGCCAAGATATCTATCATGCCTTGGAGGGTAATGCAAGCAAGTTTTTCAGGATGGATGAACGCCTCCGAGGATAAGTTCATGGCTGGGGAATTGTCTTTAATTATAAAAAAGAATTGCGAGGATAGGTTCATGCATATTTTGCTACACTGGCCTTCACCCATGTGGTAAAGCTGGACCGGGTAAGACACTTTTGTTTCAAACCTTCCCGCTGGAACAAACAAAGTAAAATCCCGAACGTCGTGCAAACTCCGATAGGACGTGACCAACGTGTAGTCGCCTGTGTATTCCGATTTGATCATGCCTTTGTAGCCGTTCGTTATCACCACAGCCATGAGCATTGCTGCGACGAATGCAACCGACTGCGGCCGAGTCCAACTCGGGAAGTGCAGGCTGCCTCCCTGGTCGACCAGATGGCGGAGGAAGGTCCAAAGAACTTTAACAGGGCGTGGATGAACGTCCTCTAAAGCAAGAAATGACAACCGAAAAAATATGAATTAAAATTCGAATTAAATTACGTGTTTTTCCTATTTATGAATATATATTCATCTCATTCGGATGTCTAAAATATAAATTCTAATCCCAATACAATTTTATTCAAATACTCAGACATGTGAATACGTATTCAAGTACATTTCGAATACTTTTAAACATTTATTTGTAATGCAATTTGGCATAATCTGTAGCTTAAAATAATCAATACAGAAAATTATAATAGATCCCACAACTCTGATAGGATATATCGATGTATTTACGGACGAAATATTCATATTACTGCCAATTGAAAAAATACCTTGATTTTACACAAAAACGTGCCAGAAGGCAGGAATTAAAAATATAATGAAGGAATTTTCAAATACGAATGAAGTATCGTCATCCAAATATCAAATATGGAATACAAATTTGAATTTTGAATGTATTTGTAATTTTAAATGGAAAAATATGAATATAATTCCGACTTGAAATCCAATGTCGATTCCGATTTCATACCTTGCTCCAAAGTTTCTCTGCCGTTCATGAACAATTGAAAGATTGCCAAACCAACGGCGGAAATGGCGAGTCCGATCCATGACCAGAAATGCAAGGGCCTCACGAATGTATCCAGGTCTGCGCTGGCCTTGTGCACGTCGTCAGCTGTGATAAATCTGAGCCCTTCCGCCGATTTCATCGGATACGTGTGACAATATTCCTGATTAGGACAGGTTGGAGAAAAGGCGGGAAACCTCGAAGTATTCGTGGAAACATCCCCTAAAAATGTTCTCACAAAATTCATTAACCATTTCCTATCTTGGTCGTTAGCTGAAAGAGCGAAGTCTGTAGGTTCAAATTTTAATTTAAGTTCCATTTGTGAAAATATCTGGAATATCCGATTTTCCATGGACTTATAGAAATCCGTCCAGGCCATTGGTGAGGCACTGTTCTGAGGAAATCGTCCTGATTCAAGGTAAATGTTGAAGGTGGTCGGATAATGGCTTTCCGATGATATCTTGCTCGACGATTTGATGTAGAATCCTCCAATGAACGTGCAGTAGCCATCGTACAGTATTCTGCATGTCCAAGCCAGGTAATCGTAATACTGGTCCTGATCCACCTTGTCGGACAACACCACGGAGGTATACGGTCGCAATGGCATCCGTAAATCATTCACTAGTTTTCCTTCCTGATATGTCCTCAAGGATTGAAAGAGCTTTTCATGAAAAACCCAATAATTAAATCTCAAATTCATCACTTCAACATTAAACAAATTGAGGGAGAAGTAGCAGAGGATCCTTCGGATGGGGCACAGCACTTCTGGCTCGTAGTCCTTCCAATGTCCTTTATCACCTGATGGTATGCCTTGGGCCACAAAATTATGCACAATGAATGGTGAGACTAACGACTGGTAGTCACCAAACATTTTCGCATGGAAAAAGCTGAGGTAGCAATTGGAAAACGCTCTATTCACCAGGTAAGACACTTGTATTGTGTCTGTCGAGGAAACGAATGGCCGGGCAAAGCAAAGCGGAAGCCAAAATGAACACAATTTCAAAATTTCGGACGCCATGCTTGATGAAGAATGACTAATATAAAACAACGGAATTTGCAGCAGTCATAGATAGAGCGTACAATTTGAAAGTGAAATGAATAACTGAAATTGCAAAGCATAGATTTCCGTATGATGATTTGATACTTCAGTTATTTTTGGACCTTTGATTTTTGTACCAATTTCGATGAATACATAACAATGTTGAACGGCATGTGTACAAGCAGGATGATCTGATTACATTATAATAATAGAAATTGGCTTGCACAAGGAGTTTGCTTTTCGCTGTTAAGATGCACGTGCAGTTTGAAGTTTGATCGAGTTGTGCAAAACGTTACACAACTTCCAAACATTACCATATACACAAACATATATATATATATATACGTATATGTAGTTTATACATACGTATATACGTAGTATATATATATATATACATACATATATGTACTACATATACGGTTATTATTAAAATAAAATAGACAGGATTTCTAAAGGAAAACTACGTAGTTGTTGCGTTATTAGTGACGAAGAAGTGCATGAAATTTCTTTAGTGTCAATGCTAATCCTGATGCCATTATTTTCTGTAACACTAATTCCAAATTACTATTACAGTTGATTCTCTCTATAACAACTTTGTTACAGTGGACTCTCTCTATAACAACTCTCCTTGTAACAACTTTTTCTCTATAACAACTTTATTTTTCAGCCCTTCGTATATGCAGTGTACATATTAAACGTTCCATATAACAACGTTTCCATGTAACAACCATTTTTGCCCTTCCCTTCAGGGTGGTTATAGCGAGAGTCCACTGTATTCAGCCCTTTGTATATGTAGTGTGCATA
The DNA here is from genome assembly GCA_034698585.1 of Disparrhopalites patrizii. Taxonomy (NCBI): domain Eukaryota; kingdom Metazoa; phylum Arthropoda; class Collembola; order Symphypleona; family Sminthuridae; genus Disparrhopalites; species Disparrhopalites patrizii. Next base: position 10,471 of record JAQGBT010004399.1, read on the forward strand.
CTAAATGTTACTTCGAATATTACATATGGAATATACCATTCCAACACAAGAAAGCTACCTGCTTTACAGTATTCGTGTGCAGACTTTCGCTTCCAGTTATAATTCCTTTAACTACGGAGACCAATGCTAACCATACTCTCAGTAACCGATTCACAGGAAGCGCGAGTAATTGAAGCAGTAAGAAGCTGAATAATCGTTGGAAAGTCAGCCTTTGAACGTCGTATACTCCCGTAATACTGTTTTTCCTATTGGTGAGATATTGTCGGTTCAGATATACCTTCTGCTTGTGTTTCTTCGTGCAAACATTTGACACAATATTGATATTCTTGGTTAATGGCGTCGTTTTTGGATGTAAATTCGGATTTGATCATCCCCTTGTATCCGTTGGTTACAACCAGGCAGGCAGTATACCAAGCCAGCAGTAAGATGCAAACAGAAGGTTTTAGCCACTTCAGAAGGAAGGCAAATCTAAAATTGCTACCTTGATCCACTGCATGTCCAAAAATAGCCCAAAATAGACTGAGCGTAGGACGGGGTGTTCCAAAAACCATCCCAAAAATTCCACAGGCTATCAAAGACACTGAGGGTCGGACCAGACAGAATAGTGAAAGGGTTATGTGACCAGACTGAGCCCTTTTCTTTCGCGGGAAACGCTGTTGCTAGTCATAAATCAAGGAATGGCATCCAAAAAAAATATGAATTAAAATTCGAATTCTTTATTATGGATACAATTTCGGATATCTAAAATATAAATACTAATTCCAATACAATTTTACTCAAATACTCAGACATATGATTACGTATTCAAATATTTTTCGAATACTATGAAAAATTAATTTTTAACGCAATCTGGCATAATTTGTAGTTTAAATTAACGCAAAATCAATACACAAAATTATAAATTGACTGCGCAACTCTGATTTTGCAAAATTCGATGCTTTTACGGACGAAGTAGCTATATCACTGCCAATTTAAAAAATCATCGTTAGAATACCTTGATTTTGCCAGAAAAAACTTGCCCGAAGGCGGGAATTAGCAACAAAATGAAGAAATTTTCGAATACCAAGAAAGTATCGGAATCCAAATGTCTTTTGAATACGAATTTTGTCGAATGTATTTGTAATTATAAATTCTAATTAAAATTGTTTTCTCGCAAACATATGGATTAAAATACTGAAAAATATGAATGCAACAATCGATTCTTTTTATGGGCGAAATATGAATATTGCTGCAAAACAAAATCCTCGTTACAATACCATGCGTTTCCAAAAAAAGCTTGCTGAAGGTGGGAATTAGTAACATAATGAAGGCATTTTCGAATCCCAATAAACTATCGAAATCCAAATCCCAAATTTTGAATACGAAATATAATGTGGAATGTATTTGTAATTATAAATTCCAATTAATATAATTTTCTGACGAAAATATGGATACTAATTCCGATTAAAACACTGGAAAATGTGAATATATTTCCGATGTAAATTCCGATGCCAATTCGGATGTTATACCTTGTTATAAATCGAAATCGCACGGCCGTGTCAATTACGATGTAATCCAGTGATCTCTTGCTACTAATATAACTATCTTTGATTGAGCCGCTTAAATGAGTCGTGGAATTTGTATCCTTTAAGTTTTGGAAATATTCAGCTGTGTATTTACAAGGGAATCGCAGGCGTGGATGAACTTTACGAATTTCGCGATCGTAAATTCTCGTCCGCAATTGGACATGCCAGCTGATATTTAAATTGGATTCAAACCTTCGGGTCTGTTCAAGGACAAATTTGTAATTCGCTGACAGGCTGGACTGCCAAAATTTGTGCTGGGCAAAACTTCTTAATCCTATACGAACCCCTAACGTACTGAGGAAAAACTTCGTTCCAAAAATTTCGTAGAATATGTGAATAATTGTTGGATGGGATATTAGAAAATAGCCGTGCTATTTGTTGCTCAGCACACGTTTGATCGTATCGTAATAAGTTGGCCTTGATTGCAAGGGAGAAAGGTAGACGTGGATGTGGGGTCGCAATGGCATTAATAAATCTTTCTCCTCGCCCCTTCGAAAGAGCAAATACAGCTTATCCTCGAATATCTTTCGGCTATATGGATCTGGTAGAGATATTCTATTGGAAACACTTTGGTTGATAAATGATTGTCCAACGGTGATTGATAAATCACACTGAATTTGTTTCATCATCCGGATTTCCAGGGCAGGCAGAAAGATCGTAGATTTGATGGGGGCTGCCTTGCGCCAACAAATATTGGACAAAAGATTAAATATTTGGTATGGCACAATTATCATGGAATAGTCTGCTTCCGAATAACTTTGGAACACTGTCACGAAACAAGATGCAAAGCCGTGGTTAATAAGAGACGAGATTTGTACCGGACGTTTGGGTTGGAAATGTTGGGGCTGGCACCGGCAAGCGCAGCAAATGTAACACATTATCCAACACAATACATACATTTTTGATGTCTATAATTGTCAGTATACATGTATTTCATCATTCGTTGATGTATGAATTTTGATAATAGTCACATACTTATTACGACTTAGCTGGGCAAATCTACACCATAATTTTATTTATTTTTAAATGGCTGGTTGTAAACGACTTTGCATTTGGCTAATTTGTAATTTATTTCATGTACAAATATTGCACTAATAAGCATTACGCTAATATACAAAATGGCCCATAATATATTGTGCGTATGCCATGTCGCAGTTTATGTCAATAATAATTTTGAAGTTCGTAATTGTGATAGTGTAGACACAGTCTGAAAAAATAATACAAGTAGCATCTTAAGTAAATATTTTGTATATAGTCAATTTACGTGAATGGAAAAATGATTTGGATGCTTGTGAATGTGTACTCAGGTGTATTACAATCTCCGAGTTAAAATAGATGAAAAGCTGAATAAAATTAATGCCAAAATGTCAGCCGCTTTATGTACGAATTAAGTATACCTGAAAGGTATAAGTATGCAATTACAGAATGATTTTCAACCGTACGCCCAGATAAAATTCACTGGAGATAATCAAGTGCTTTCAAATTTGAATACATAACGCTGGAAATTAATGGAGGCCAGATTCCAATTGGCATCAAGTATTTCCTTTCACCATCATTTACGCGAGTCAAGCTTGATGAGTGCAGGATTGATGTCCATGTTGCTCCGAGCGGACTGCTGGCCAGCCAAGGCATTTACCAACTGGTCTTTACCTGAATACAACAATGTTTTTTAGACTCTTAAGATTCTTGCGTATCCTGGCGTGATCACTCACCATGAGTTAATATGCATGAAAATTAAGAGTAAAAAATGACAAAAATGGAAAAATTCCTAGACGTCTTTACTTACGAATGAGGTACTTGCGGATACGACGCTAAAATTGCAAAAGAAAAGTCACGTATGCATTATTAATACTGAATGAACTGAAACTGCACTGTTCGAATTTTAAATGCAACATTAAAAGCTGGAAATAAGAGGTCAAACTTACATTTTCACGGCTATCGCTACCCCTCCTGTGGTGATGGTGACCTGCATGCCGGTAATGATGGAAACGAGTTAAATATTAAGTATTATAATAAGGAATGTAATTGTTATTTGTATTTGTGATCTTGTGCGTGACGTGCTTACGCTTGAAAACGTAGCCCATAGGGTCCAAATACGGACGCAATCTCTTTCGTGCCCGCTCCCGACTGCTGCTGCGACTGTCGCTTTCCGAAGAGGACGAATGTGAGTGGCTGGAAAGCCAGCCGGGCACTGGGAAGAGGAAGCGCTTAACTCGGGATTTGGCCGTCAGGGCTGCGCAAAAATTCAAAAAAAAATCCACAAAAATTCGACAAAAATTCGATTAAAATTCCACAAAAATTTGGTTAAAATTACACAAAAATTCGATAAAAATCCAAAAATATCCGATAAAAATTCGATAAAAATTTGACAAATATTCGTTACAAGTTTACGTTTGCTCAACAATTTTATTTCCCACACGAAAAGAATTCTGCGTTGAATTCCATTTGTAATTTAAATGCTAGATTGAATATTGCTGAGACAAAAAAGGAAAGAGTAAAAAGAGGAAAAAGGTACCTGAATCATGCTTCATCTCTGCGACGTTGGACGATTCCCCGGCTGGATCCTGGGCGAGCCCAATTGCCGCCAGAGCACAAAATCCCAGTAGCACTATAATAGTCTTCATTGCTGAGCCTTTCAAAAAATGTGTGCTCTAAAATCAAGAGCTTTCAAGGAAATGAACTTTCTCAAGATCGCAGTTCCCCGGATTTATGGACGTTCCTTGTCGCCACCCATTTCCGCAACAGCCATTGTCTTAGGACTATTGTGGAACCGTGAAATTTTAGGACTTTATTTTATTGTAGCTTTGCTCGGCAAATAAAGGCTAATTTTGAGGGAAAAACTGCTCGCATGACAAGGAATAAACAACGGCATTGACATTGACAAAAGTAAAGTTACGTCAGTGGCGATTTCTGGAAAGGAGCTATCATGCATTTGTGAATTGCATTGGTGCCACGGATGCTATAATGCAGACGTCAATTTAGACAAGAGGTAAGATTGCATTGAAGCGAAAAGGTGCATTTCTCTCACTCGTGGCCTATACAAGTTCCACGTAGTGTGCTAGACTTTGAACGCCAAAATGAGGGCATTATTCCGCACTCCATGTATTTTCCAAGGTGTTATTTTTTATTATACATAATACATAACTGTCATGACAAATGAACGGGTTTCAGGACAGGAATATTTTTGGAACATGTTCCGCTTAATTTCCTTTCCACCCAAGTTTTTCCTGACATAGATCGTTTGACTTGACTCCGCGGGCCGGAGTTTAAACTTATTCTTAGATGGTTATGTTTAAGTGTATATTACGAAATAAAAGGTGTATAAATTAGTATATTACGAAATAAAATGTGGTTTGTCTGTATAGCTAAATCTATTTTTTTCTCATTCTAAATCATCTTGAGTCAGCCTTACATCCCAATTCTCCATGAATTATGTCAGAATTTGGATTCGATTTGGATAAGTGCTGAGTTTCGGCGTGCCTACGCATTTTGAAAAACCAATATTCCCCTTCGAGGTAGCATTTAACTGCCCGGTTCTTCAACATTTTCTAATACATATGACTCATCTATACTTTTGAAAGAGGTATTCCCTTCAGGAAAACGCGCTTTGGACCATTTAGCTTTGGCTTCTGCAGCTTTCATTTATGCACTCAAGGGATTAATCTGGTATAATAATATGATGTGTGAGGATGGCGAGGGATCGGAATGTTTAGCCGTAAAGTATTGAGAGTCCTAGAAACGTTAAGATTATATATTAGAATCCGTTAGATGTATACATTGATGATTTGCTTTCCCTATATGGATTACGTCACACAGGGCAACATGTAGAATCTAAAGATATTTCCTAGAAGGACGCTTCTTGGGGTTTTATACGATTTTATTATACGAATGTGCACATGTATTCCCTACCTTTTGTATCCCATGGATTGAATTCGTTTAAAGACTTAGGTGAGCATTGGGGCTTAGATTCGGCAGAGGGAATTCCCTTTATCACTATAACGATGGTGTATTCCTAGCAAGAGAGAGCTTGACAGCCTACATAAAACCCTTCGGCTATTGGGTCGCTATGGCAATCACATTCATCGTCTACTCCATTCCTGGCTTTGTTCGCAACAAACGTTTTAGCTTGACGGGGGCACTTTTTCGCCATTCCTTGGACCAAGGACAGTGCACAAATTTTGAGGAATTGCCCGCCTGGCTTCGCTGTAGTGTACACTTTAATGCAATAATCTTGAACGGGGAGGCGGTATTTAAAAATATATCTTCCAATGGGACACACGCTAATCAATGTGTATGAAAATACATAAATAGTGCTTTGTGTTTTGGCTATACCCATGGAAACCGAGTGCAATAGTTGTTTAAAATCCTTCTCGAGGTTATGCATATCGACTATCGACCATGCGATTGACATAGTATTTAGCACAAATTTGTGTGCGCAATTATTAATTGTCCCGTCTCTGACACGAGGATCTTTAGTGGGTCTAAATTATGTGCAATCAAAAGAATTCATAAAACTCAGGTATTGCATGGACTCCTGTTCAGACTGCTGTGCTGGACAGTCATAAAGATAGTCGCTGTTCGGCAAAGGTATCCTGACTACCTATATAAGTCACG